>JZKD02S1844832.1:374448-384812 GCA_000966675.3 Picea glauca
AAAATATTTAATGTTTTTTAATAATTAATAAATAAAAATTGTAATTAATAAAACATGATATCATTATCTAATATATAGACACGATAAATATCATTGTATGTGATAATTTTTATAACTCTTTAGTTACATACATTGTTATAACATGACGACGTCGATTCTCCTTCACATATAGTTATACCAATTGTTAGCATAAGATTGGTTTATGCCTTAATGTTGCATAATATTTTTATTATTCATTTTGGCAAATGAATACAATTGTTATGGGATATTTTATTTATTTTGGGGAAAAATAAAATTATATTGGGTTATTTCCAATATCCAAGTTCAAGCATCAAAAATACTTATGGATTGGTGCTACCCAATCGCATACAGATACATAGACGGGCGCCATCTAAATTTGCTCCCTAAATTCTGGCAGTAAACAAATTCTGCAGAGTTATTTTACCAATTTTGAGTCACTAACTTAAAACTTGTATTGTGAACAATTGAGAAGGTATTTTCGAAAAATGGAGGAGGGTTTTGTTCATAACATTCCAAATAACAAAAACCTCTCTCAATTGTTAAAAATGTGTTATGGTTTGAGAGATATTAGACATATAAGGTGCACTACCGAATCTGCACAGCGGCGCTACCGAATTTCCTGTAGTGGTCATGGTTTTGATATTCGCCTTGTTGGGAGGTTGCCACCTGTCAAGGAGGATTTGAAAGGATTATCAAGGATAATTTAGATGTCAAGGGACACCTGCACCTAAGATTTATCTCCATCAAATGCCTCATGCAATGAGGTGGAAACAATTTATTAATCACTTCCAACAAATTCCTGAAAATTAGAATTTTGTTGGATTTTTGTCTCTTTGATTCTTGCCACCTATCTCCAAGGATTAGAATACAATGGAGGATATGAGATTAGACCTCCTAAGGTTATTTGGACGCTATTTTATATTTAAGGAAGGAGATATCTCTTAGAAAAAGAGGATTCATGAGCCAAGAGAGGTTAGAGAGAGCAGGAGTAGGCAATTTTTCTCTGTGTGTTCATTTGTAAGCATGTGGGCATTTTATGATTGTAAGCATTACTTCTATTGGAGATTCATGAGATATGTTATTTCAAATTGCAACTCTTCTATTTATATTTCTTCGTATTTGAATATATTGCAGATTTGAGGATCAAAGGGTGTGAATGATTTATGGATCCCTAAGCTACAGAGGATCTGCTGGATTTTTCCCATCAGTAATTGTTTCTATTCAAGTATTTGTTAATTCATTAAATTGAGAGGATCTCTATTTAGTGAAAATTCTACCTTATGTTTTCCTTCTTCATTCTTCCACTTATCAACATATAATCTTGTTTTCTGTTGAGCAGCTTCTGTGCCTTCGATGAGTAGGATGTTTGTGCCTCCATTGGCCATTGGTGTAGCCTACCGATCTACAGTTTGCAACTCTCTCTATTTCTTTATCCATCTTTTTGATCTACTTATTCAAAACCAAAATTATCTTTTACATTCTGATGGGTGCTCAGCTTACACTTTAACAGTCAAAGTGTGACATTCAGTGCTAACACCAACCATATGAACATTCATTATTATTGCCTTCGAGAATGATGTTTGATTGCCAACTCTATCTCTTACCTAAGGGTGCAAGGATCCTATCCTCTAATCACTTTTTGAGGTGAAATGAATAGTTGATTTCCATTCATGCATTCATAATTCGTTGAAAAAAAATGATTGTCCATAAATTATATAGAGTATGATTATGAAGAGGAGTTCCATGAGATCGAGGATATCACATGCATGCATAGCATGCTTCGCTCTCCATCTCATGCACTCATAGCAAATTTTGATGGAAGGATTATTTGTTTTAAGTGATGGAGTTTTAATAAGTTTTTTTAATTATTTAATTTTGTTTTTAATTACTTAATTTTAAAATTACAGGAATAGATAGTGAATATTGTTCTTTCATTTGTATTATTTTTAGATAAACTTTAATCCTTAAGTGAGTGGGTTTAATGGTTAAGAACATGTTTTTTTTCCTAAAAAATTATAAGTTCAAATCCAAAAATGAGTAAAGTATGTATACCTCATTAAACCTTGCGAGTCACCAATTTAGTATTTGACTTGACTGTAACCTTAAAAAAATTAAATTAAATTATATATATACATTAAAAAACAACAAAAAAAAATTTAATTTTAAAGATGCACATAACATTGGTGATTGCAACAAGAGTTACTAAACTCCATTATCTATTTTGGTCTTTGGAAATGACACAACCATTTTTAATTTTTTCACAATATGCTAATATGTAATTTATACATGTAAATATGGAACAATTGACACGAACTTTGAGATATGTACATTTGTGCTATTTTTAAATATATATTCTAGAAATGTACATTTTAGAATCACATATTTATGACACATTGTCCACAGTTTTGTATTCATGTGTATGATTTAAATCCATTTGTAAAATCACTTCAATCCATTTCTATTCCATTCAATCAATTTCAATTTATTTTTAGTATCAAATTGTTTGATATTTTTTTTTTGTTCATGCCACTTTCTTTCAGGTATTAACATGATTTTCTTTGTAGAACTCTACTTCGTAAATATTATAGATTAAATAATATTCATGTGTATATGATTCCTACATAATTCTTTCTAGAGTCCTTTCTTTTGGTGCATGTGAAGAAGTATTATGTGTATATGATTCCTACATAATTCTTTCTAGAGTCCTTTCTTTTGGTGCATGTGAAGAAGTATTATGCTAGTAATTATATTAAGTTTAATAACATATAGAATTATTTGGTTTAAGATGGTAATAATAGAACTTTAAAATTATAGTTGTAGATTAGATTAAGATTTCATTTCCACCCGATTTCATAACAACATAATCAAAATATTCATTACGTTCAAATATGTCAATGACTATGAAATGAAGAATTACACTCCAACAATGACGTTTAAGTGCTATATTATATTTGTTAATATTCATGTCTTGATGATTCTTTTTAGGGTCCTTTCTTCTCGTGCATAGGAAGAAGTATTATGTTATTAATTACATTAAGTTTAATAATATGTAGAATTATTTGGTTTATGATGGTAATAATAGAAATTTAAGATTATAATTGTATAATAGTTTAATATTGCATTTTCACAAGATTTTAGTTTAATAACATTAAAAATTATTTGGTTTATGATGATAATAATAGAACTTTAAGATTATAGTTGTAGATTAATTTAAGATTTCATTTCGATAGGATTTCATAACGAGACAATCAAAATCTTCATTGGGTTCAAATACGTCAATGATTATGAAATGAAAAATTACAATCAACCATTTCTTTTAAATGCTATATCATATTTGTTTTTCTAATTTGTTGTGTCTCAATTATTCTTGACCATGCTTGAAACCTAGACACCCTATCCTTTAGATGTAGAATGATATTAATATCTTTTTGGGCCCATCCAACCATGATGGCATCGACCCTCTATTTACCTTTTTTGTAACATCATGTTCTTGTGGGAACATGTTATCGATTTATTCTTTAAGGAAATTTGCGTCTAAGTGATCCGGTTATAGTACATAATTATGTATTTTGCTTGTGGATCTTTATGATGATGTTCATGATTATGATTTGATGTTATTGATATATGTATATTGATATATTCTATTGACAAGTTTCCTTGAATGTGCAGGACACATGATAGATTGGAATGTCGATGGTATCAATGGACCTCCTTGGACTCTGGATTGAGTCAGCGAGTGGATTGTATTGGTTTGAGTATTTCATTCATGTATATGTGAGATATGATCGATTATATTATGATGTTGTTTATGGATCGTTGACAATGTCTCGTTGATGGATGTAGGTTGACGATTTCTTACTAGTATGACTCACATAAGGAGTAAAGGGGTTGTGCCCATAGACCAGATATTGATGAAGAGTTGCAGAAACGTCCCTATCACACCCTACTAGCACTCTCATTGTGGCTCGAATTGTAGGTTAATGATTACCTAGGTCGATAGGTCCACAATGTCGTAAGGGTAGGCTAAGATAGTCGCTCACAAAGATTTCTAAGGGGTGTGCAATAAGAAAGAGTCCTTATTCCTTAGAAGCCCTTAGTCTCTCCCATGGTCGCCCAAAAGGAGTGTTGACTCCAGGGGTTGGAGAACTACCAAAACCATTCAAGGGCGAGTGACACCCTTGGAGCATGGAGTGTGTCTTGAAGGACACATCACATAAATAAAAATTGAGTCAATGAATCTAGGTGGCCTAGAAAACCTTGAGCGAATAATCAAACCTTGTATACTCTTTAAGCATTGCCGGATTTAATTAATTAAATAAGGATTGAAATTATTAATTTTAAATCCCCATTTGGAAGTCTACGCCTATTTAAAATGTAAGCGTAAGTCTAAGCTTGGTGAAAATACTAAAACTAAAATAAAAATTTAATAACATAGGAAAGAGGCAAGTCGATTCAAGAAAATAAGAAAGATGAAATAATTCTAAAGGATCAATACAATACACATGTGTGCAAAAAATACCTAATTGGAATTTAAGTTGAAAAATGAATAAATCATAAAATAATGTGTCTGCATAGAAACATATCTAGAGTCTAGTTAACACTAGTCTAACTAGAGAAGAATCCTATTTTAACTCAACTCAGTTTTAGAAAGGTATCAATCATTAATTGGAAACAAGTGGAATGAAGAGACAACTAGAAGTGATTTAAGGAGTGCTTTTAGGAAGGGTGAGGGAAACTGAATATTATTAAAATTGAATGTGGATTTAATAGTGAAAATTGGGGAAAGGGTGACAAGCGTAAGGGGGAAATAATTATAAATTATTTTAATTAAAAAAAGAATTAATTTTCCAAGTGGGGATGAGCTATGGGAAAATTCTATAAAACAAATGGCTGAGATGAGAAATGGATAACAATGTATATGGGTAATGTTATGTTGCAGAAGTTTTTACTTGTTTTACTTGTGAGAGTTGGGATACCCAACTTAAGAGAAAGTTGTGGCTCTACCTTGTGAGGAAAGATAGAAGCTAGAGTATTTTTCTGGTTTTGTATGCATGGCCCCTTTGTAGGTCGGGGGGATAAGGGGGAAGAAGAGTACCCCCAACGTTAGTTGGGAGGTACCGGTGAAGTGTCAATGGTTAGCAAACAGGAGGAAGAAAGGAACATCAGTTTTCAAATATCATCTTCAGTTCCATATTCAGCGTCGATTACGCTATTTATGGAATCTGTACTGTCATTTGGATTTAAATTGTATAATCCAGTTTTTTTATAACTTTGTAACTGTGTGAAATTAGAAGATCAAGGTACAAGCACCTTGATATTTTATAAATTCTAGAAGGGCATTCTAGTTTTCAAGGCCAATGCGATCTTCTCACTGAGATAATGAACTTCTTGATTAGTTGTTTTCATCCTCTCATCCCATGTTTGTTATTTTTACATGCTCGATGGAATCCATGAATTACGTTTAATAAATTGATGTTGCTAGATGGTAGGTTACCCTGCCTAAGATGTTGGTGCTAATTCACAGAGCATGCCATTTTGAAAATTGTACAGTTGAACTGCATTTTTGTTATAGTCCTCTAAGATTGAATAGTAAATGGGACAGAGAATCACACACTGCAAACTTTTAGATGTGCCTTGTGCTTAGTATTCTTCTTTAACATGGTATCTTCATGACAAAGATCCATGACTAGTACCACGGCTCTATTTCAGATAGGTCTGTCAAATGCATTGGGGCTAAATGTTGCACAACAGTGCAACAACTCCACAATCCAATTACAATGAGTATATCAATAGGTAGCATGTTGAAAAAAGAGAAAATAATTTGTCAAGAAGTTGGTACCCTATGAGTATTACACCCCATTGGAATTTTTGAGTTCTATATACAACCAAGAAAAATGAGAAAACCACAATGCATGGGATCCCTATACATTACTTTACTATAAAATCTAATCCTCGTGCATCTTTTGACTCTGAATTTTGTCTCCATGATTGGGATATATATATCACTGCAACTTATTGAAACTTGATAGTGGTCCACCCTTTTTATTTGTCGGAATTTTATTTTTTTTGTGAATAAAAAGAGGGAAAATCTTATTAAAACTTTTTCAAAACAAAAATCCACATGGCAGCATTCTGCCAGTTGTTCCACAAAATTAGCAGAAACCAAAACATATGGTATACTGTGTTGTCATTGTCAAAAATGTCAATCCGCCATCTGCCCTGCCAAACGGAAACGAGTGCACATGATGGATTTGAGTCTGTACACCACTGTGCTAAGAAACCATGAAAATTAAAATGGAAATTAACAGTCAAACTGTAAAACATGGAAATGAACATGAAATTAAAACTTCTCCGTAGCATCGCAAGGAGGCGACTTGATACCCAAGCAAATGAGTTACCCATTTGCACCTGAGGTTGCATCACTTGGGTCACCGTTGATGGGGTCGTTCCTAGGTTGGAGCACAAATGGCCTGGCACAAGTCGGACACCTCTCGACTGCTGGTGCATTCGACTAAGCCTCGTACAACATATCAATTATTTAATGCATGAGGGATTCACGGTGAATATGATCCTCCATATGGATTTTGAGCTCAAACACGAGCACTAGCTTCTCCAAATGGAAGAAGCTCGGTGGTTCCTAGATGAAATATGGGATTGTCGTGAGTGGTGGTGGCACCAGGACTGGGCCACCCTCCTCCTCCAAACCACAGACTGTCGTCGCCTTGCCTAAATCCTCTTGTGTTGCTTCCTTGTCCTTCAATGTCCCGAGCCTCTCCTCCACCCCGTGATCCTCCACTGCCTCAGCCTCGCTTGAATCTTTGAAATGAGTGGTGTCCTCGGGGTCAAGGTGGAGGAATTTCTAGGGAATTCCTCCTCAATTATGCAAGTATTTTCTTCCCTAGCCTCCCACTTAGGATGGAATGTGCCTAGAGCACTTGTGCCTATTGGGAATTGGCTGGGGAGTTGCCAATTGTCTGGAACAATGAAAAGGATGGATTCCAGAGGGAACTGGATTGGTTCCTCTAGAATCACCTCCTCCACATAGGCCATTGGCAGCATCCTGGACTTCTCCCTGCGTTGAGTGTCGGCTATGGAAAAGGCTTGCTCCAACTGTTGCACCCTCCTCTTTCTAGCAGCGAAATTGTGCCAGGAAGGGTCGTGGTGTGGCCTGCCTCTTTCCCTCAGCATGGAGGAGCAAGGGAGGGTGCCAATGAGCAAGGTGAGAGTGATGGGAGCCCTCTAGAAGATGCACCAGTCCTCAGAGCTTCTGGGCTAGTGGAACGGCAAGGTGAAATGGCTCCATTCTCCTCTTAGCTGGATGATAATGCAGAGGTTCGACATGACTACTGCATCAAACTTCCCCCATCCATTGTATTTCTTGACCACCAATTTTTTGCTCGCGTGAGGGAACTGTCCTTTGTTGCTTGACCAACAGTTATGGATTCCTTCCATTTAATGCTGAGGGGGAGGGAGCGACCTTCCATATTAATGGCTAGGTTCTGGTCCAGGCTACGTGGTCTCTATGTGTTACGTGGTACCCCATCAGGGGTATTTGCGAGAAATCTTAGTTGCATGCCCGTCATCTTTTTATCTTCTCGAATTAACTTGGTACAGAGTAGCAATTCTCCTTCCAGATGCTCTTCAGAACCATTCCACATCCCTAACCTGTATGTGCAACGAGTCTCTTGTATTCTTGACGTGTCTTTGACCTTGTAAGCCCTCACCTATGAGTGGAGAGCTTGTTCTTGTAACGATAATCGATATCTCTGGGCGTATATCTCCAGAAATACTACCCGATGTAAGCGTTGGTGAGAGGAATCTTCTAGAGCTGGTTAAGTAGCATGATGTTTTAAGTTATCCTTTTCATCTTTTACCAGATGGTCAGAAAAAACTCGGCGAGTAAGCATCCTTACCATGTTACCTCCAATTTTTTCTCCAGTAGATTCACCCTTAATCTAAAAGTTTACTAGTGACGCCTCTTGGCCTTCCAACTCTTGCACAGAGCAGTATCGGTAGCTTGCGCTCCAGTTTCGAAGGAAAAAGTAGAAATTCGTCAGGATTTCCTTGATTCAATTCTATCACAATTAACACTTAAAAACGACTAGTGTGATATTTTAGAACCGTCTTCTACAAAGATTTTAGTTATTGATAAGGAACTTAATAACGACTGGTGTGATAATTCAGAAATGTCTTCTACGTAGAATTTAATTATTGTTAAGGAATTTAATAATGACTGGCGTGATATTTCAGAACTGTCTTCTACTAAGAATGTTAATAATGACTGGCGTGTTATTTCAAAAATTAAATGTTGATAAGGAATTTAGAATTATAGATGTTACCGAAGTTTTCATTTTTAAATTCTATCCTTATTAACATTTAATAATGACTCGTGACTTTTCAAAAACTGTCTTCCTCGCGGACTTTAGATAATCATAAGGAATTTAGAATCGTAGATGCCATCAAAGTTTTCCTTTTAAATTCTATCGTCATTAACTTTTATTAACGACTTGTGTGATATTATCAAAACTGCCTTCTACGCAGGATTAGATATTGATAAAGAATTTATAATTGTAGATGTTATCAAGTGTCATATTTAAATTCTATCATTATTAGTGACTTATGTGACATTATCAAACTGGCTTTTATGTAGGCTTAGATATTGATAAAGAAATTTATAATCGTAGATTATGCTTGCAAGACTATTTATTTTGTTATTGTTCAAATCCGTGCCGACTTAATATTGCAGAATGCATAAGAGATTCTTTCATAAGATACTAGAACTAGAGGTAAGAAGGATTGTCACTTAGGGTTGGGTATTGGTTTTGTCGAAGCTTTTGAACCAGGTCTTTGGGACCTTTAGAATTTAATGGTAGGCTGAAGTGTAGTCATTTCTGGTGCTATAAATTATATTTCCACTTGCAGGGAAAAAGAATTATCCAAGGCCTCCTTCTAGTTGTACTTAGGAAGTATGAAAACTTGGGGACTAATGCCTTTTTCCTTTGGTCCTTGCGATTCTTTTAAATGAGTCATCACGTGTAGTGCCTAACACAAAAAAAACACTCACTTTTATTCTTAAAGTATCATAATACCTAGTTAATATTTGATGTTATTACATGGCAAGAGTTGAGCTAATGTATTTAATTCGGTTATTGTCGTTCATGATTAAACAATGAGAAGGTTACACTACAATAGATTTTTACCTGTCGCAAGGAATTACACTTACGCCCTTGTGTGTTTAAAAGTCATTATGTTCCTCCCCTTACTTACTTTCATTGACTTATTGAGTTATTGAATAAGTAACATAGCTATTCTCTCGCACAGTGAAGAATTGATAGTTATTATGATGTTTAATCTAGACTTGATTTCATTATGATGGGGTAATTAGCATGCTCTTGCACCTTGAAATTTATGTGATTAGATTATTTGCGCATGAAAATAAAATTGATGAGTAAATAGATTTTATGGTGATTCATGATTAATTACGTAATTAGATTACTTGCACGCCTTAAAATAAAGTTCATGTGCCACTGTTTCAGTAGCTAGGTTGCTCTTGCGCCATTGATTATGTGAATGTATGATTGTTTTAGAAATTGATTTACCTTGTGAGCCTTAAACTAAAATTGATTATTACTCTTGCGCCATTAAGTAAAGTTGATGTACGATTGTTTAGTAGTTATATTTATCTTGCGCCAAGTGACAATGTTATTTTATGACTAGCAATCTAGATTGGAGTTATGCGTTATGATTGGATTAGTGGGATTTAGACACCTCCTTGCTCTTCAGAACGATCGCCAACCCTGAGACCTTAAATGGTAAAAATAAATCGAATGGATCCTGTTATTGAGCATTGTTTATGTGTCCTCAAGGTTCTAACCATGCATGATATGTTGGGATAGTAGTTATTTAATTTTCAACTATATGGTAGATAATTATCTATAATTGCTTCAGTTAATTTTGATGTGTGGAACTATATCACTAATTATGTTTATGTGTTGATCAAGTGTCTCTATCACTTATGTTAATGCATTGGCTTGTGTTGTCACTGATTACGATGATGTGTCACATGTAATTCTTTTAATTATGATGTATTTTTTATTATTCGTTGTTATGATTTATGTGTTGACATTATTTTCCTAATTCTTTAAAAAAATAAAATTTACCCTGTACTTCGCTATTGATAGTTGTAATGGAGCGGCCATTACAGATGGTATCAAAATGGGTTCAAACCCACGACTTGGGATCATTACGACTTCCACTATATTAAGAACTTGATTAATAACTTATCGCTAACCAAAATTGAAAATTTTGCATGCAGGGAATCATGGTTAGAGGATGTTGTTGAG
>JZKD02S1844832.1:384968-421104 GCA_000966675.3 Picea glauca
TATCCAATGAGGGTTTGCAGTGTGGTCCAGCTGGTACTGATGGCATTCATATAGAACTTGAGAAGGTGAATTTTCCTTATATCATGGGTGTCACAGATGGCTCAACCTTCGAGGCCTGATTGGAGAACATGGCAATGTGCTTCGCACTTCACGACTACACCTCCAACATGAAGGTCTGCATGGTGGTCTATCAGCTAAAGGGGAGTACTATGCTATGGTGGAAGATACCCCTACCTCAAATAAACATGGTCGTCAAAGAATTTTCATGTGAGTTGTTCGAGGATCAGTTCCGGGAGAGGTATTTTTCAGAGGAATTCATTGAGCACCAACTTAATGATTTCAATGCCTTATGGCAGGGTGGTCGTATGGTGCTAGAGTATAAGGCCTGATTCAAAGAGATTCTTAGGTATGGTCCACATCTGAATATAGAGAAGATGAAGATCAACAAGTTTTTGTTTGGACTTAACTTCAACATCGGTGCAAAGGTGATAATCCTAATGCCGCAAACATTGCACAATGCAATCCAGAAGGCTGTCATAGGAAAGGAAGAGCTGACCAACGTGGGTTAGGGAGAGAACCCTACAAGACCAATTGGACATACGACAGTAGGTGCACAGTAGCATTAGAAACCAGCTAAACAAACACCAGGGGACATAGAAGAGTGATTGTAGGAAGAAACCATGGTGTGTCCTTCAGGTTCATTTCTTCCCTACATATACAGAAGAGCATGTGCAAAGGTTGCAAGTTAGATGAAATATTAGGGCCAAATGACAAGAGTGTGGCGGAAGGAATTGAAAACCTTCAGGTAGTATGAGAGTTTGCTGACATATTTCCAGAATAGTTACCAGGCTTACCGCCTAAAAGAGAGTTGGAGTTTACCATCGACTTCAAACCTGGAACTAAATCGATAGCAAGAATGCCTTATCGAATGTAAACACTTGAGTTACAGTAGTTCAAAATGGAAATGAAGGATTTGTTGGACCTAGGACTTATATGTCCAAGTGTGTCACCTTGGGGTGCGCCTGCTATTTTCATAAGAAAGAAGGATGGGTCATGGAGACTTTGTATTGACTACCATCAATTGAACAACGAAACCATGAAGAACCAATATACATTGCCAAGAATAGATGATTTGTTTGACCAAATGAAAGGCGTGACAATGTTTTCAAGGATCGACCTGTGATTAGGTTATCACTAGTTATGAATTAAAGAGGAACATATTCCTAAGACCACATTCAAGATGAGGTTCAGACATTACAAGTTTATATTTTTACCTTTCGGACTGACAAATGCACTGTGGGTATTCATGATCTTGATGAATGTGGTGTTGCATGAATACTTGGACAAGTCTTTTCAAGTATTCATTGATGATATATTGATATATTCTCAAACGAAGGAAAAACATGAAGAACATTTGTGCTTAGTACTACATTGTTTACGGGAAAACAAATTATACGGGAAACTGTCGAAATTCTCTTTTTAATAATCGATGATTCATTACATAGGGCATGTTGTATCCATCGAAGGAATCATTATGGATCTGAAGAAGTTAGAGGATATTATGGAATGGACTGTGCAGACAAATGTACCAGAATTACATAGCTTTATGGGTTTAGAAAGATATTACTGATGGTTCGTTGAAGGTTTTTCGAAGATAGAAAATCCTATCACGTAATTGTAGAAGAAAAATAAGATGTTTTTATGGACCGAGAAATGCATGGGATAATTTCAAAGGCTCAAAGAGTTTTTGATGATAGCATCGATACTGAATGTCCCAAGCATGGACATGGATTTCTTTGTATGCATAGATGCATCCAAGGAAGGTCTAGGTGGATTCTTGATGTAAGATGGTCGAGTGATAACTTACATCTCAAGGAAATTAAGAAATCATGAGGAGAACTACGCAATGCATGATTTAGAGTTATTGGTCATTATTTATGAATTAAGAGTGTGGGTACACTACCTGATTGGATGAAAATTCAAACTAAAAACAGAACATTGTGGATTGTAGCACATATTTACATAGAGTGACTTGAATGCGCGATAAAGGCATTGGTCATAATTTCTTAGAGAATACGATTTTGAGATTTCTTACATAAAAGGAACAATGAATAGAATGTAAGATGTGTTGAGTCGGAGACCACACATATTTTAGGTGATACATCTTCAGAAAAATCTTCAAGAAAATATTATAACTATACAGTGCGATGATGACTGGTATAAAAAAGTAAAGGAATATATTGGAGAAGACACCATGTTGGTACCAAAGTTTGAAGCATATACATTCCAGACAATGATGGATTGATGAGGTATAATAACTAGATTTATGTATGCCCTAACGACGAATTGAGAGGTTTGATCTTAGGTGAAGCTCATAGAGACATATACATGGCTCATTTAGGAGTCACAAAGATGAAGGTAGACCTTAAACCCTTATTTTTCTTGAAAGGAATGAAGGCAAATGCAGTTAGCTACACAGTGAGGTGTCTAGAATGTCAACAAGTGAAGGCTAAGAATAGACATCTGACATGATTAATACAACCACACTCTATTCCACAATTGAAATGGGAGGTCATTTCAATGGACTTTATTGTTGGATTTCCACCAACGAAAAGGAGGCACAAATTGATTTTCATGGTATTTGACACTCTTACGAAGAATGCACATTTTATTCCTCTATGAATGACGTGTAGGCACCAAACATAGATAAAAAATTTATCAGCGAGATTGTGAGATTACATGGTGTTCCTAAAAGTATCATATCTGATAGAGGACCAATGTTTATAGGATGTTTTTGGACTATGTTCCAAGAGGGCTTGGGGACACAACTGAACATTAGTACACCATATCATCCTGAGAGAAATGGGAACACATAAAGAACAAACCGAAATTTGGAAGATATGTTGCATATGTACATGATGGACCAACATAAGAGTTGGGAATAGTTCTTTCCACTGAAATATTTTGCGTACAACAACAACTATCAAAGTACCATTTAGATGGAAACATTTGAGTTTCTTTACTGGTGACCGTGTTGGACACCATTGAGTTGGGATTGACTTGAGGATAGGATCTTGGTAGGACTACAAGCGATCTAAGAAATATAAGAACAAATGAAAATGATAAGACAAAGGATTAAAGAAGTGCAAGATCGACAAAAGAGTTATGCCAATGAGCATCGCATTGACCGCAATTATGAAGTTGGTGAGCGAGTTTTCCTATGGGTGAAATCACACATTATTTCAATCAATTTTGGAAAGGGTGATAAAATCTCTCCTAGGTTTTTGGTACCATTAGGAGTTGTAGAAAGGAAGGGAACTGTGGCCTATCCACTAGCCTTGTCTAATTCTTTGAGGCATATGCATGATGTTTTTCATGTATCTATTTTGAGACATTATGTTAGTGATCCTACACATGTGATTGGCATGAGATCTTTGCAGGTGTTAGATGAGGGTGCACTCACAGCAGAGCCAATCCACATTATGAACCATCACATTCAAAATCTATGACGTCGAGTAGTGGATCATATCAAGGTCTAGTAGGACAATTACAGTCCACACTCGGCTACTTGGGATGACACATATGATATGTATCAGCAGTTTCCTTACTTATTTGATAGTTTAGACATATAGATATTGTCAGATACTTTATATACTGCATTTTATATATTTTACAACTTCAAGACAAAGTTTAAAACAAGGGGGGGTGTATGTAACATCCCTCTCTTGCGACCACATACTATCAACCTATTCCTTGACAACACTTGTGTGCAAGTGATCTGGTTATAGTATGTTGTTCATGAATCTATACTTTAAGGCTCTTAAGTAAACCGTCAAGGCATCTAAAAAAACAGAGGGAGCTAAGAAAAGAAAAAAGACTGATAAAAAGGTAAAGGCTATTGTTAGTTTCTCAACTGTCTCTGTTGAAAATCCTAGTTTTCCTGGATACTGATATATCTCTCGATTATTTCCCATGAACATTCTAAGTCAACCAGGTTATTTGCTTTTTGTAAAATAGTGTTAAATAAATTTAGAGCAATGTTGGTTTGATCCAAGAGACTGGGCTCGTTGTCAGACTGCCTTGCAACTGGTAATGTCATGAAGATGGAAAGTAAAGGAGGATAAGATTATGTGATTTCTTTTTATGCTGATTATCTCTATTCCAGAAAGTAACAAGAATGATGTTAAAACATAAATAAATAGTCAGATCAAATTGTAGGCCTTTTCTTGTATCTGAGTTAAATTTTAAAGAAAAGAAATATGCATGATATCGAGAAAAAGATAAAGCTATTAGAAAAATGAGGCATCAATTTTGGAGGAATATCACATTGTAACAAAAGACCAGGAAATGATAAAAATATTAATAAAGCATATGATGTTGAAATCTAAGCATCTACAGGTCTTGTATCCATTGACAACAAATACAGAGGAAAAACTATAAATGATTTGAAATAAAAAAAAAAAAAAATTCATAGTAGAGGTTGTACTAAACTATGGTCAAGCATTCATCAATTAAACATGTGTAAGAAAGATGAAATCACAGAGAAACACATAACTCAGAGGTGACAAGATTCAGAATCTTCAAACTACATTTCTATTAATTTAGAGTTTCTTCAAAATTACTTCGTCAAGAATATTTTTCAGAGATATCAAAAAGCCCTTGTTTTAGTCTTCGTTCCTTTTATATATACAAGGTCATCCATAATTGATGGTTTACAATCTCCTACTCCTTAGGAAAAGTAGTTACAAAACTGCAACCTTAACCATTGCACGATTAACTTTTGTGTATCTATCATTTCAATAGTATGAGTTTCCAAACGATATTCATTGCTTAGTTGAAGTCTCTCCCTCCTTTGATGCTACACATTCAATACATTTCTCCAGAAAATGGACAAAGTTTCTAAGAGGTGTTGGAAGATCTTTAGTCTCAAATAGATATAACTTTATTTGTACCTTTGGGAACCGATCTTGAAAACCTTGTTCAGAAAACTTGATCGCCTGCAATTTTAAACTAGGATGTACCAACCACCTGTTTATTAGGTTAACATCGATTTCTTTCAATTGTAAAATTTCAGTCTGAATCTTCTTCAAACCTTATTTACAATCCAACTGCTACTTTTCAATGTTTGTTTGCCCTAGTGACTCGGAGCAGTCATCTTTTTCAATCCCTAATGCTTGCTTATCCAAAGAAATGAGGATTCCATCACAATCATATTTGATTTATTTGACTATCTTCTTGCTCTCATAAATATTTGTTTCCCATACCTTGAGCATGATGTCTCTTTTTATTTGTTCTATGACAGAGACATTTATATTTTTTGTCGCCTCTGTATTCCCTAAACATGCAACCTATTTCTGTAAAGTATTCCTCGTTGCTTTAGCTTCCTTTTCTAGTAAAATAATATTATCAAGAGATTTGATTACCTCTTGAAGGCAATTATGGATGATCCCTATTTTGGAGATTAGTCCCTACTGCTCAGCTTCTATATTTGTATGTGTTTCCAGCGAGAGGGTCTGGAAATCCTTTAAATCTATAACCTGGCCTTCCATCAAATTTAACCTAGCCTGTAACTTTTATGCATGCTCCTTTTGTTGAGAAACTTGGACCTGACTTGCTTATATCTTCTAGTTCATTTCGTCTAGGCTTGATTTGAGTAATTGAATTTCTAGCCTTTTGACAGCCCTGGTCTGCTCCAAGCTTTTACTCACCTCTTCTCTAATGTTCTTATTAGCATTCTCTAACTGATCTTGTAATTGAGATATCATGTGATTACTCTTGTTTATCCTCGTTCTCATGTTTCCCATGGTAAAAACGTTTGTTTTTTCCATGGATCCCATGGACCTACTATCTCTATAGCGAAATCCTCCTCCTCCAAATTTTGTCCATCTCTCAAGACTTTATGTTTTTTTACCATACTCCCCTCCTTCATATACATCTCTTGTATCAAGAAAACCTTCCCTTTTATGATGAAAAAATAATTAGAAGGAGGAATCTCATCTATGGAGATAGAGGTGAGGTCATCAACAAATAGGGCTCATGTATGTGGGAATCCAAAAGTGGACTATAAGGGGGCTAAGGAAGCTATGGGACTTCCTAGATTTGTAGATAATTTACCTCCTATCGCCTTAGGCGTATTGACATCAACACTAGGTGATGAGGGGGGGGTAATCTTACTGGACTTAGGAGGTCTCCTAGACCTCGTCTCTTCTTTTGTCTCTGATTTTTTTGTCTGTAAGGCCTCTTTGTTTTGTGGGGGCCTTTTTGTATCCCGTGGGACTTTTTTGGGATTGCCCTTCTTCTGTGCTTCTTGTTCGAAGACTGGGGGAACATTTTATTTCTCCTAGGGGAGGGTGATTTCTTATCCTTGCATTACTTTGGGCAGACCACTCTGTCTATGCTTCTAAAAGTTCTGAAAGATAGCTTGTAGTTCGAACGACAATGTTTGTACACATTCTAACACCTCTTTATAAGTCTTTGTCCCTTTGAAAATGTCATCCCAAGGGGAATCCTCATGTTTGTATGCTTTTATATTGCAATGTATCAGGTGTTTGTTCACTATTTGATAAGGGTCATGCCTTTTGTACTCAATATTTAACAATTTGACTTCTTCGAGTGCTTCTGCTTCCACCTTGGAATGGCCCAAGTTTTTTAATGAAAATTTCCTGATGTGCATAGGGAAGATTGGCCAGTACTTCTTTTGAGCCACCTTTAGCTCTATTCCGATACCTCCTTTCACTATTTGGTGTGCTACTTCCCTACATACCAGTCTATCCGAGAAGAATTTTTGAAGTGCGTGAGGGGGGATTGAGCACCCATAAACCCTGATGTAGGAGAATCTTTCTTCAATGAACCAGACGGTTATTGCCTTGAGGTTTTTTGAAACTGTTTTAGAAATGTGAGGAGGGTCACAACCATAAAACATTTTACACATTGGTATTACTATGAAATGAAATTTTTTGTAAAATGATTTTCTTGTGTTTTCTTCCCATAGCTCAGAGTGATACTCGTGAATGGGTTCGAGGAAGGTCGTGTTCAAACTCCAATTAACCAGGGGGAATGGAGTCATAAAAAAAATTGCATTCATGATGTATGCGAACATGTAAAAGGTCACTGGTTGACCTCGGGATATTGCAACTTTGTAATATGAAACCTCTTTGGCTAGGTTATCAGATAAAATCTCGCTCCAGTTGAAACTATATCCTTCTGATGCTTCCTCTAAAAAGGGAACCCATTCAGCGAGGAAATGAAAGGGAATATTTTTTCCAAAGAGTCTTCACAACATCATGGCTACATAAACCATGTACTCATTCAAAGAAGCTATGGCATAACTTTCGTGGGTATCAGCCCTAGATTTTGATGGACATATCCACCAGCCTTTGATTAAATCAGGGTAAGTCTGGTCTACCTCATTACATTCATTTCTCTGAAATTTAGCTATAAATTCGGCATTGTAAATGTATTTAGGATTGGGTGAGAGTTTGTACATTACCTGGATATGCTAAGGTCTGAATGAGCTGATAATGACCGCTTGATCATTTAAAATGATTCTCGTTGGAATATAAATATTCTCTAAATCCCAACTGATCATGTTGTTGTACGACATGAGCCGTGGGCATGCTGCAATCTTGTGAAATTCTGATTATGCTATGTCCCGAAGGTGATTCTCGAAATCATTAGGGGAATTTTTGATCTTGTAGTCCATAATTTCATAGATTTGTCTCCAAGATTTGATAGAGTCAATAACATGTGGCGTGGTGTCGGATATGACGTCTCCCTTTGGGCTGAAAATCTGAACTGTATCTTCACTCTTTTTGGGTCCCTTCTTTGCTGCCATAACTTTCGTATTGGAATGAAAACCTGTCATAGAAGAGAGGTGTATAAACTTGGATGGATGCGACTTAATCTTGATAGAAAGAACAAGAATAAGGTTCAAAACAAAGACCTTTAATTTTCCTTTAACTCATTTTATTGTGAAAGTACTGACGTAGCTGCCAAGAATTTAATACCTTTAATGCAGAGAATATTTTTGAGATACGCATTTCCGTCACATAAATCACCATCTATCCATTATTAATATGGCCATATTTCGACGATTCTAAATTCAAAATTCAAAATATCTTGTTCAACGGAAACTGAAAAATGAAAATACATAAGAAGTTTAATTACCATTAATTGTGTTTTTAAAACGAAGTTAGTTATTTTTAAAAATTGATTTTGAGTCAAGATTTCGCGTTTCAGGGTTTCGAGGATCTTTCTTACACGAGGTATGTCACCACTAAACCTTGAATCCCAAAATCGTGATGAGATTAGTTTAGGCCTTAGCTTTGGTATTGAGTCGGGACTTTGCGTTTCGGGGTTTTGGGGATCTTTCTTACACTAGGTATGTCACCACTAAACCTTGAATCCCGAAATCGCGATGAGATTAGTTTAGGCCTTAGCTTTGGTATTGAGTCGGGACTTCGCGTTTCGGGGTTTCAGAGATCTTGCTTACACGAGGTATGTCACCACTAAACCTCGAATCCAAAAATTGTGATGAGATTAGTTTAGGACTTAGCTTTGGTATTAGCAATTTAATTAATCAGGATCAATAACTAACTTCCATTTTTTCGGGAAATCAGGGATCGAGATTTCGTAATTCGATATGTATTGAAAATGTATTGATCTAAGTGAACCTGAATCCCGAAAGGTTAAAATATTTTTAATTAACTCCTTTAGGGTTTTAATTTATCATGATTAAAAGTACGTTACAGAACGTGCGTTGGGACTTTAAAAACACTTGAGTTTTCTTCTCTTTATTGTTAAAAAAAAAAAAATCCATTTCGTGATTTCAGTACCGGGATTTTGAAAATGATAGCACATATTATACCTTATGAAAAGCTGAATCTCGAAAAAGAAAAGTTTTAGTCTAAGAGATAAAAACTTTAAGACCTGGTTTTAACATAGGCTTCAATTGGGGACCTCGTCTCCTTGTGGGATGAGGAGAACGAGCATACTTAGTGTCTTTATTGGGTAAATGGGGTTAGTTATTCCAGTCTGTGAGACATAGTTGTAAAAACCCAACCAGGAGGATAAAGATTTCAAACTTAACTTTGTAAAACTTACAAGAATGTTTGACAATCTCGAGATAGGTTCACATAGATTTCCCTTTCTAAAACTAACCTCATATTTGTGCAAGCTAATCAAAACAAGATTATTCATTCTACTAGTTTTTATTTGATCGTATTCGCATCAAGGGACTCTTAGAGTGTGGTCTGGAATCCCATAATCTTAAAGTGTAATCTGACTAAAAAAAGAGAAATTACCAATGCATCTTGAAATTTGTGTCTAATAGCCTTGTCAGATATGTAGACATTGCTTCACTGTCAGCAAGCCTATTCAGTACCCCGGTGAAGTTATCAGATTTTCCACATTGAATTTTCTTTCACCACTTCATTATTTTTAGCATTTAAATGCCAAGATGAGGGCAATCATATAATGAATTTCCTTTCATCATCTCTTTAGATTAAATGGGGGAAATCAATAATGAATTTCCTTTCACCATCTCTTTAGATTAAATGGGGGAAATAAATAATGAATTTCCTTTCACCATCTGTCTATATATATTTTTGTTATGAAGTGGGGGCAATCAATAAGTATGTAACATATTCAAGGAAAATATACTGCTTAAATTTTTTTTTACAGCAAGGTCTGTCAACTTATTTAAATAGCTCTGGATTAATCTTCTTTTGGCCCTCAGACACTTTAACTTTATGGAGAATCTTGGGGAAAACTTATTAATATTTCTTAGGGACTTCCCTTGAGCAAAAACAATCATTTTATTTCCGTTAGAATGACTAAAAAGGTTAGGATTATCCCAGACATACTTTCGGTTTAGCCAAATTTTAGGAGAAACATAAAATTTTACCTATCCTTGCTTTGAAAGTTAGTCTGAATGTTTCCGAAATTAAGATGGGACATTTTCTTTCTTTTTTTTTTCTCTTTTTTTTTTTTTTAGAGAGACTAATTGGAAAATAGAGAGGGTTGGGTGAAGAGTAATCTTAATAGTGATCGAAGGGAAAAGGTGAGAGAACCTCGGAAACTTAGGAGTGGAAATGACTATTATATATGTATTTTTTTACCTTAACTCTCGTGAAATTTAGTGTCTCATTCATTGGTACCTCTTAGGACATTTTTAACTTAGGTTCCCAGGTCAGAGTTCATACCTTAGTACTTTGTTGTATTTACGGCCAGAAGATTGTTTACTTATTACCTTTTTGGTAAGTATTTATCATGATTATTCATGCAGATTACCCTTTTAGTATATTTGATCTCTTGAGTCCTTGACGATTTTCCTACAAATAAAATAACCTGATAACTGTCAAACACTCATACAAATTTTGTGAACTGATAGATTTGAACTGTTTTGTATTTGCATTTTCTGAGAAATTTTATTTTATTTTATTTTATTTTTATTTATTTATTTTTTGAATAGAATTAAACTTACCGAAAGCAATGTAACTATATAGAAAACATAAAAAAAAATCGGTATGTACAATGAAATTTTGAAAATGTATTACTGCATGTAGTGTTTAAGGTATCGCCCATTTACAGGGGCGCTCAGAGTGTCTCCATCGAGATTTTCTAATGAAAAAACATTTATTCCTTTTGAGGTCAAGAATCTATAGGGGCCAGACAAGATTGAATCGAACTTGTTATGTTTGTGTAACGGCCCCTTTGTTACGAATACAAGCGAAGCCAAAGTGCAATTTTTTTTTTTTTTTTTTGGGGCAAGAAGGCGATGACGAAAACAATTTAACCTCACCACTGATGATGTTCGTAAGTACGCAGTCCAGGCAAGAGGAAACTATGACACCACGCACAAGCACAAGGGAAACTGGGTGAAACATGTGTCGAACAACAAGGAGGAAAGACTACCGGCCTGACACAAAAATGACCACGCCTACAAACTAAGGGACAACATCCCCATCCCGACACAGTGTCCTAGATGAACAAGGACTAGAATGCCAAGGTGCGTGAACTAAATGTATCAAGGTGTTCAACCCATGCGCCAAAAGAAAGCTTGCAACGCTCGACAACACTCACACAAAATGCCCCGACTCTGGACAAGTTCTCATTCGCCGCTATTCCCGAGGACGCACCATGATCCCCTCATTAGGAATCATGTCATTCCCAGGTGATAGTCACATCAATAACCTTGGTGCAAACATAAGCTATCTAGACCGAGGACTCTAGACAATCTGATGCGCTAGGAACCCCATACCGACAATAAATCCACGCTATGCCCCCAGGCAACGGGTTGACCAGACACAGATGACAATTCCCAACAAATGGTGCAAGCTATGAATTGAATCGACAAAAAACATGCCCATAATTGTTAAGCATGTTGTCTAGGGTGAGTCATGAACTAAACTAACCAACAACCCAATATCTCGACAATAAAACTTGTCTAACAAGACATCCTATAACTGGAACTTCAACGAGCACCTTGGACATCACTTAATAGTAATATAAGTTATTACCTCCCTATACAACAATCTTCCTTGATTATCCTCAAGATCAAACCGCTCAAGGAAGGGGTTAGTTAAGGTGACTATGTAAAAATATCACTCAATTAAATACTAACCCTCTTCCATACATTAGATATTTAAAAACTCGGTGGTACCTTAGTGTTAAAATATAAAGTTTATGCTACCCAAATAAATGTCGCACTAGCCATTAATAAAAATTGTTGTGCTGGTCACTAACTCATTTAGCCAACAATATTGTCGTTCAATTATGTTTACCAAGGTTAACAAGAACGGATATAGTTGAGTTAAATTATAGGTCCTTGTCAAGTAGGTTATTGTATGCTTGGCTATCGATTGAAGTTTTGCTGGTTTAACGCTTAGCACAAAGGTTCTAATTAATTATTAAAAGTTGTCATTAAAAACAATCAAAAAGGAAGAATTATGATAAGATAACTTTTTCATCCACGAGTGAAATCATAGGGTGCGATGTATGATAAAAGAAGGTAATGTGAACCGGTAAATAGCTAGGATAAGAATCACGGATAAAATCCGATTAGTAAATTGTTGGGCGAAGAAGATATTATAGTCTTCTTAAGGTAAGGCCTAACTATAGAGTGACATAAAATGCATAGGGTGCATGCAGCCCAAGGGTTGTCGGTTTAGCTATCAATTCATAGTCAATACTCAAGATCGTGCTGCCAACAGTCAAGGAATGCGTTGTCCAGTAATCAATGTTGTTCAGAAGTAAGTATAGTAACTGTCTAAGTGGTCCTGCAATGTCAGACATCCCGAATAATGTCAATTCAATTGCTAACAAGCATTGTCACTGCTATTATTATTTTACAGTTATCCCCCCCAAAAAATGAAAGTTCAGACTTGAATGCTATGAAAGGATAAAAAAGCAAAACCATGATTTTTTTTATCCTCGTTCTCAGAAAGGAATTGCTTCCCTTGTTCCCTTCTCTAAACCCTTGGAAATGTTTACTTATTATCAGAAACGACGCTCAGATTAACTCCAATAATGCATCTCCCGAGAATTCGAATCTCGAATCAAGCCACAATTTGTTTTTTTAACGTTTTCATGCTTATCGACACATCCAACTACCCAATGTAAAAATATGTCCACAGCATAACCACACACACACACACACACACACACACACACACACACACACACACATATATATATATATACCATCCTTATTATCATCTCCCACTTATATTTTAATTAACTTTAATTATCGTCCTCATCAAAAATGAGTAAGCATTTAGCATCGATCCAAGGAAAACACATTTAAATTATATAAGGTAAGCGATAATTCATAATTATTAACTACCACCAAAAGCTGTCATTATAATCATTGGTTTTATTAATGGTGAATCGTAGGTTTCATCAAGAAGGTGCAAAGAGTTTTAATCATCGAGGCTGTGAGGTTTTTCAAAGCAAAGACATAGTCAATAAAAGTGAAGAAACACGCTCTGCAAATCGAGAAGAATCACACTAAAAAATGGGTAGCTTCTCAGTATAAATGGCGGGTGACTTCGTAGTCCAGAGGCAAGTAAATTTGCCTCAGACCTGTTAATTTGCAAAGGGAAAAACAAAAATGTAGCATCTAACCCCGTAGAGAATCGCTGGCAAAGGTTCACAATGGCTGAGTTTTAACAGAAGAGAGGCGTTGAGTTTTAGTTTCAATTCCCAGGTTCCAATCAACAAAAGATGAGTATTATAGCTTTTCATAAAATTTATCCCACAAGGCACCATCGTTGTCGCTAGATCGTTGCATGCTATCACTATCACTCGAATGTAAATCGACTACAATAATTTAACTATTATTTCGCTGAGTTTAACAGTACCAATGTTGTCTAGTTAAAATAATTTGCAAATTTGAAATATAATAATTGTTTAGTTTAATAAATGAGATTGTTGAGTTAAAACATGGCATTCGCTGTATAGACACCAGGAAAATGCCTCCCTAAAATTTAACCTTGCAGTTATTATACATTACAATGGCAGTCACTATATCAAAGAAAACGCGATCAATAAGTTACACCATAGCCACTCATATATAAATCTCAGTCAAATTACCCAACCAAACACAAAAGTTCCTCAATAAAACTGTCGAGACAAAGTGCAGAGAAAATAAACCAAAATGCAGAGGGTTATAAAATGAAGATCCCAAATACAACGCAGAGATCAAACACAACCATGTTTATAAAACACAGAGAGGATTATTTCCATGGAATGCCTTAAATGCTGAGCTAAACTGTCCAGAAGTATATTGAGACTCGAAGTCAAAATTTAGGGGATAGGAATGATAATGGAAAAAAATTTCAACCCAAAAAGGCGCAAGGACCAATCAATCAGCCAAGAACAAACAACAGAGGTAGACGGCTGACAGGGACATCCTTCACTCACCATCCTCGCACAGAAAAGCATGGCGTTGAGATCCATAGGTATTTTAACGCTAAAGCAACGACCATAGATCAGGATCCTAGCCGTCTGCTCAGGCGAGGAATGGTGAGCTAGGAATCAAGGCTAATCAACCATGAAGGTCACAATCAACACAACAAGGTGGTCAAGGCGTGTGGAAAAATGAAGGCCATAGGAGACAACAACTGTTGAGCTAGGCTAAGAAAAGTTTCATTCATCTTTTAAAAAAAAACATCAGTTTACTTCTCCATTAAATAAGCAGAACCAAGCATAAGTCCGAATATAATCTACCATACAAAATGAAAATAGTGTATCGTTGCATGATCGCCCACTCTGAATGATGTTCGCCCACTCCATGCAACTCCTGCTTGCCAACCGACGAGACTTAACCGGTACCTCCCAGCCAACGCTAGGGGTGCTCTTCTTCCCCCTTAGCCCCCCAAGCCGCAAAAGGGCCACACACTCACTATCCGGAGATTTCGACTAGCTTTGAGCTCGCCTCGCAAGGCCGAGCAACCACTCCTCACCAAGTTGGGTATCCCAACTCCCACAAGTTAAGTCATTCAAGTGGATATTTCTGCAGTGTAACGTTATGAAAACAAAATCTGATCACTTATCCTTCTCCTTCCTTCATTATATAGAGTTTTAAACTCCCTTTCTTTCCTAAAATCTCATTTAATTAAAGTTTTAAAAACAAATTCCTAAATATTCTTCTTCGTACAAGTGTCACCCATCCCCTTCATTCCTCCATTATTTAATTTATTTAATTAATTAATTATCTCATTTCCCTCACCCACCTAGATTTACTCCTAGGTATCCCCAAATTCTGTTACAATTTTTAAGGGCTTTCCCTATTATGAAATTGCTAATTCAGTTTAAAATTAGAAAGTTCTTAAATGGTAGATTCTTTACTAAGTTGACTTTCTGCTCTTTCCCTTAAGTTCCCCATTTTCCCTTTTTATGTTACCTCTTTTCCGTAGTTTCCTAATTTTTTATTTTCCCTCTTTCCCCTTTTTTTAATTATACCTATAAAAGGAAGGTGTGGAATTTAACCCTTTTCCCTTTTATCATTTAATTAGTATATTTTTAAATCATCAAAAAGATAAAACAATTAATTCCAACATAAAAAAATTTATGATTAATTTAAATTTCTTGGTCCCTTCGTGTTACAAGATTTTATGAAGATCCTAATTATCATTTAAGTTATTTTTATTTTTATTTTATTTTATTTTATTTTTTTAAAGGTAGACTAAATTTTACCACTAGCGTAATTTAGACTTAGACCTTAAATTTTGTACTGGGTGACAATTAATTAGGGGAATTGTTTTAAAAATGCTTAACATGTTATTCATCCTAAGGCCATCTAGGTTCATTCCTCTATCATCAACAACGCGACGTGCCCTTTAGGATGGACTAGATGCTCCAAGGGTGCCACTCGCCTCATTTGTTCCCTTGCACGACGTGCCCTTCAGGATGCACTACGTGCTCCAAGGGTGCCACTCACCTCTTGACTAACATGGTAGAAATAAATAACCCTTGGAGTCAACACTTCGCTAGGTTAACTTGTGGGAGACTAAGGGCGTCTGAGGAATAAGGCCCCCACCTTATTGCGCACCCCTTAGAATCATTGTGAGCGACTGTCGTTGTTTTCCCTCATGGCATCGCGGGTCCTCTCGAACTAGGTAATCGTTAACCTATAGTTCGAGCCATAGCGGGAGTTCTAGTAGGTTTTGGAAGGGCTATTGTCCACACCTCTCTCTCAACATCTCTGGTAGTTGTGCATGACCCCTTTAATCCATATGTGAGTCTGGTTGACAAGCTATCATCAGCCTGCATCATCTACAAATCATGTCAGAATATATCCATGTCATATCATATAATCAGATGTGCTACTATCATAGTAAAAACAATCAAACCTCAATGGTAGATTCCCTGACTCGATCTGGAGTCCAAGGGGTTCCATCGATTCCTCTGCATCCTCAAGGTCCAAAATCCTACACACTTAGTAAAACCGAGTCAATAGCACCTGTCTATGTCAAAGCGGTAAAAAGCCATATCATCAACCCATAACGTCTCATAATAAAAATCAAAGTTTTAATAGCATAATAATCCGGATCACTTGCGAGCAAGTTTCCTCAAAGAATAAGTTCACTCGGTGCGCCAGAGCGGGATGTTACATACACCCCCTCTTGTTCTAAACTTCATCCTGAAGTTTCACAGTATAAATGCTGAAATAAAGTGTATCACCGTGTCATATGTCTATCTATCAAACAAAAATGGAAATTGTTGGCACATATCATATGCGTCCTCCCAGCTCGCCGAGTGCAGACTATAATTTTCCCACTAGACCTTGACCTTCTCTATTGTTCGACGTCATAACTATCGAACACGATGATCCAAGATGCGGATTGGCTCAGCCATGAGCTCACCCTCATCCAATACCTGCAAGGTGCTCAAGACAAAACATGTGAAGGATCACTAATCATAAAGTCTCAAACAGATACGTGAAATACATCATGCATACGCCTCAAGAATTAGGCAAGGCTAGTCATCAGGCCATAGGCCTCTCTTTTCCAAAATCTCGTAGGATATAGTTTAGCCCCCGTTTTTCCAAACTATATCGAACTCTTATGCAGTTTCTGCCACAAAAAGACTCGATCACCACAAAGTAATTATGGTCAACACGACATGCATCATCGTAACTCTTCTGCCAATCCTGCGCTTCCTTGATCCTTTGTCCTAAAGTTTTCATTTAATCTTCCAATTCTTGGATCACTTCCGGTCCTACCTAGACCCTATCTGCAAGCCGATCCCAAATCAAAGGCCTCCGACATGGTCACCCATAAAGAAACTTGAAAGGTGCCATCTTAATGATGCTCTGGTAATTGTCATTGTATGTGAACTCCACCAATGGAAAGAATTCTTCCCAATGCTTTTGTTGGTCCATCACGTACATACGCAACATGTCCTCCAAGGTCTGGTTCATTCGTTTAGTCTGCCCATCAGTCTCTGGGTCATATGAAGTACTAAAGTTAAGTTGGGTTCCCAAGGCCTCTTGGAAACTTGTCCAAAATCATCCAGTAAACACCGATCCTCGATCAGATATAATCCTCTTAGGTACGCCATGCAGCCTCACAATATCACTAATGGAAACTCTAACTATGTCAGGTTCCTGATACATCGTACACACAGGAATAAAGTGTGCACTCTTCTTCAGAGTGTCTACTACTATGAAAATCGAGTCATGTCTCCTTGCCGTGAGTGGCAATCCAACAATAAAATCCCATCGAAATAACCTCCCTTTTTTATTCCGAAATAGTGTGTGGTTGTAGTAATCATGTTGGGTGTCTATGTTCAGCCTTTACCCGCTGACATTCTAGACATCTGGCCACATAGTTGATTATGTATGCCTTCATTCCCTTCCAGAAGAATAAGGTTTTAAGGTTTTCCCTCTTCTTCTTGACTCCCAGGTGAGCCATGTAAACTGCTCTATGAGCCTGCTCAGGTTCAACATCCTCAAATCGTCCTTCGGCAGTACGTAGACCCTATTTTTAAACCTCAATAAACCATTTCTATCAAATGAAAATCCTTCAAATCATGGTACCATCATTGTGTTTTGTTCAATAAAACCCTTGAACTCTTTGTACCAGGCATCATTACGTTGTAAAGTTAGAATCTTTTCATGCAGATTCGTCTAAAGAGGTGGCACTGAAAATATGCGTGGTCTCCGACTCAATGAATCCACCACTCGGTTCATTGTTCCTTTTATGTAAGTAATCTCAAGTCATACTTGATAAGAAATTCCGACCAATGCCATTGTTGTGTGTTCAGATCGCTTTGCGTAAATATGTGTTGTAGTCCACAATGGTCAGTATTTAGTTCAAATTTTCTTCCAACAAGGTAGTGTCTCCAAACCTTCAAGGCATATACGATGGCTAACAACTCCAAATCGTGCGTCACGTAGTTCTCCTCGTGCCTTCTCAATTTCTTCAAAATGTAAGTGATCACTCGTCCATCTTGCATCAAGGCTCCGCCTAAGCCTTCCTTGGATGTGTCAATGCATACCAAGAAGTCTGTGTCCATGTCAGGGACCTTTAGCATCAACGTTGTTTTCAATAGCTCCTTGAGCCTCCAAAATGCTTCTGTGCATTCTCGGTCCAAACAAGCTTCTTCTTTTTCTTCTATAATTCTATGATTAGATTTGCTATCTTCGAAAACCCCTCTACGAACCATCAATAGTATCCTACTAAATCCATGAAGCTATGCACCTCTAGGAAATTCGTCGGTGTAGTTCATTCCGTAATAGCCTCAACCTTGGCAGGATCCACAACGATGCCCTTACTAGAGATGACATGCCCTAAGTAGTGAATCTTCAATTGCTAAAATGAGCATTTGGACAACTTCCCATACAATTTGTGCTCTCACAAACACTGTAGTACCAAGCACAAGTGATCGTCATGCTCCTCCTTAATCCAAGAGTAAATCAAAATATTGTCAATGAACACTTGGACGAACTTGTCCAAGTACTCGCGGAACACCCTGTTCATCAAATACCCCTGGGGCGTTTGTCAGTTCAAACAGTAACACAGTAAACTCGTAATTCCCAAACCTCATCTTAAAGGAGGTCTTAGGGACGTCATCCTCCTTGATCTGTAATTGGTGATACCCTGATCGCAAATCGATCTTGGAGAACACCGTCACACCCTTCATTTGATCAAACAGATCATTAATTCTCGACAACAGATATTGATTCTTGATCATGGCCTTGTTCAATTGATGGTAGTCAATGCAGAGCCTCCATGACCCATCCTTCTTTCATATGAAAATAACAAGTGCACCCCATGGTGACACACTCGAACATATAAGTCCCAGGTCCATCAACTCCTTCAGTTTCATTTTCAACTCTTGTAACTCTAGGGTCAACATCCGATAAGGTGTTCTTGCTATCGGTTCAGTCCCCGGTTTTAGGTCTATGGTAAAGTCCAATTCCTTCCCTAGCATCATCCCAGGTAACTCCTCTGGGAATATGTCTCCAAACTCTCTCACTACCAGAAGGTGTTATAAACCTTCCTCTAATCCCTTCTCATTTAATGCAGTGATTGCGTAAAGATTTCACCCCTTGCACATGCTCTTCCATAGTTGTAAGGAAAAGATGAACCACAGGGAAATTCCCTGGTTCTATCCTACAATCACACATCTCTGTCCCTCGTCATCGACCAAGCTCATTCATTTCATCGTATAGTTGAGTATTGCTTGATAAGATTCCAACCAGTCCATACCAATCACGATGTCATAAGATCCTAAGATCGTGATGTACAGGTTGGCCCTGGTGAAAAACTCTCCTAGGTTAAGGATACATCCTGTAACCTTTCCTCCAACCTTTTGTTTGGCTCCCAAAGCCATCTCCATGAAGCTAAACTCATCCTATTCGACTGAATTTACCTTAATCATTTTTAGCGCTGCACTAGAAATGAAACTCTTAGTAGCACCGAGATCAATCAAATACTAAGCGCCTGGTCAATGATGATACCTGTCATCTTGACCATAGTCGACTGATTCTTTTCCAGGTGATTATGCACCACTACATGACTCTGATGGTCCTTTCCCATATCTCCCATGGTAGTGAGTCTGGTCGATACGGATGCTCTATTCCTCTCCATCGAGCAGTCGCGCTAGTAGTGTGTCTCCCCACACATCCAACACCCTATCTTCAGTCTAGTACTCCTAGTACCTGAAGTCGAAGATGAATTCTAAAAATAATTCCCAACTCGAACTTCTTGACCTTAAGGTTCTAGGGAACTTGGTGCGGAGCATATCAAAGAAGCTCCAAAATGGGCCTCGTACTCAGGCACCATGTGGCTTACCTCGTCGCAAGGCATCAAACTCGTTGAGATGACTCTCAATGAATTCCTTAGAAACACACCCTTCCTAGAAATGTCCCTCAAATAGTTCCCATGACATGTCATCGACATCCAGGTTCAAAAGGGGCAGGAGCGTCTTCTACCATAAAACAACGCTCCTCTTTAGTCGAAATACCACTATGTGGACATTCATGCTGGAGGTCGTAAATGCGAAGTGTGAAGAACATGTCTTGATATACAACTATGATTCGATGACACCACGATCCATGATACTCATGGATGATAGAACTCATCTCTCTTGAGATCTCAAAGGATGTTAATGGTACTAGCTAATGTGCATTTTGGACCCTCAGGGATGCTCTCTAATGCGATCTCCATGAGGACATCTTAAGGTTTTTACTTAACACATGGGTTAATACTCACGAGTTTACTGCAGTGGAAAGCCTGGTGATCTACAGTCACAGGGTTGAACCTGCTCTGATACCATATGTAACGACCCCTTTGTTATGACTAGAAGCGAAGCCAAAGTGAATTTTTTTTTATTTTTTTTTGGGGAAAGAAAGAGACAATGACAACAATTTAACCTCACCGCTGACGATGATCGTAAGTATGCAGTCCAGGAAACAGGAAACTATGACACCACGCACAAGCACAAGGGAAATTGGCTAAAAAATGTGTCAAACAACAAGGAGGAAAGACTACCCTCTCGACACAAACACGACCACACCTACAAACTGAGGGACAACATCCCCATTCCAATACAGTGGCCTAGAAAAACAAGGAATAGAACCCCAAGGAACGCAAAATAAACATCTGAAGGCGTTCAACCCATGTGTCAAAAGCAAGCTTGCAATGCTCGACAACACTCACACAAAATGCCCTGACTCTGGCCAAGTTCTCATTCACTACTAATCCCCAGGGAGTGCCATGATCCATTCATTAGGAATGATGTCGTTCCCATGTGATAGCCATGTCAATAAACTTGGCACAAACATAAGCTATCCAGACCGAGAACTCTAGACAATCTGATACACTAGGAACCGCATACTGACAAGAAAACCATGCTATGCCCCCAGGCAATAGGTCGACCAAACGCAGATGACAATGCCCAACAAATGGTGCAAGCTACGAATTGACTCGGCAATGACCATGCCCATAATTGTTAAGCATGTTGTCTAGGGTGAGTCGTGAACTAAACTAACCAACAATCCAATATCTCGACAATAAAACTTGTCTAACAAGACATCCTATAACTGGAACTTCAATGACCACCTTGGACATCACTTAATAGTAATATAAGTTATTACCTCCCTGTACAACAATATACCTTGATTATCCTCAAGATCAACCCACTCAAGGAAGGGGTTAGTTAAGGTGACTATGTAAAAATCTCCCCGAATTAAATACTAACCCTCTGCAATACATTAGATATTTCAAAATATCGGTGGTACATTAGTGTTAAAATCAAAAGGTTATGCTACCCAAATAAATGTTGCACTAGCCATTAATAAAAATCGTTGTGCTGGTCACTATCTCATTTAGCCAAAAATATTGTCGTTCAGTTATTTTTACCAAGGTTAACAAGAACGGATATAGTGGAGTTAAATTATAGGTCCTTACCAAGTAGGTTATTGTATTCTTGGTTGTCGGTTGATGGTTTGATGGTTTAATGCTGAGCACAAAGGTTCTAAGTAATTATTATAAGTTGTCGTTAAAAACAATCATAAAGGCAGAATTATGATAAGATAACTTTGTCATCCACGAGTCAAATCGCAGGGTGCGATGTATGATAAAAGAAGGTAATGTGAAACGGTAAATAGCTTGGTTACGAATTACGGATAAAATCCAATTAGTAAATTTCTAGGCGAAGAAGATATTATAGTCTTCTTAAGGTAAGGCCTAACTATAGTGTGACATAAAAGGCACAGGGTGCACGCAGTCCAAGGGTTGTCAGTTTATCTATCAATTCACAGTAAATTCTCAAGATCATGCTACCGACAGTCAAGGAATTTGTTGTCTAGTAATCAATGTCGTTCAAAAGTAAGTATAGTAACTATCTAAGTGGTCCTGCAATGTCAGACATCTTGAATAATGTAAATTCAATTGCTAACAAGCATTGTCACTGCCATTATTATTTTATAGTTATCCCCCCCAAAAAATGGAAGTTCAGACTTGAATGCTATGAAAGGATAAAAAGGAAAAACCACAAATTTATATATCCTCGTTATCAAAAAGGCATTGCTTCCCTCGTTCCCTTCTCAAAACCTTGGAAATGTTTACTTATTATTAGAAACGACACTCAGATTAACTCCAGTAATGGGTCTCCCCAAAATTTGAATACTGAATCAAGCCACCGTTTGTTTTTTTAATGTTTTCACACTTATCGACACATCCAACTACCCAATGTAAAAATCTGGCCACAACATAACCACGCATATATATGCCATCCTTATTATCATCTCACACTTATATTTTAATTAACTTTAATTATCATCCTCATCCAAAATAAGTAGTCATTTAGCATCGATCCAAGGCAAACACATTTAAATTATATAAGGTAAGATATAATTCATAATTATTAACTGCCACCAAAAGCTGTCATTATAATCGTTGGTTTCATTAATGGAGAATCGCAAGCTTCATCAAGAAGGTATGCAGATTTTTAATCATCAAGGCTGTGAGGTTTTTCAAAGAAAAGACACAGTCAATAAAAGTGAAGAAACACGCTCTGCAAATCAGGAAGAATCACACTAAAATACGAGCAACTTCTTAGTAGAAATGGCAGGTAACTTCACAGTCCAGAGGCAGGTAAATTCTCTTCAGACCTGTTAATTTGCAGAGGGAAAAAAAACGCAACATCTAACCCCATAGAGAATCATTGGAAAAGGTTCACAATGGATGAGTTTTAATAGAAGAGGGGCATTGAGTTTTAGTATCAATTCCTAGGTTCCAATCAACAAAAGTTGAGTATTATAGCTTTTCATAAAATTTCGTCCACTAGACACCATCGTTGCCACTAGATCGCTGCATGCTATCACTATCACTCGAATGTAAATCGACTACAATAATTTAAGTATTATTTTACTGAGTTTAACAGTACCAATGTTGTCTAGTTAAAATAATTTGCAAATTTGAAATGTAATAATTGTTTAGTTTAATAAATGAGATTGTTGATTTAAAACATGGCATTCGTTGTATAGACACTAGAAAAATGCCTCCCTAAAATTTAACCTCGCAGTTCCTATAGATTACAATGTCAGTCACTATATCAAACAAAACGTGGTCAATAAGTTACACCATAGCCAGTCATATATAAATCTCATTCAAATTACCCAACCAAGCACGAAAGTTCCTCAATAAAACTGCCGAGACAAAGCGCAAAGAAAATAAACCAAAATGCAGAGGGTTATAAAATGCAGATCACAAATACAATGCAGAGATCAAACACATTCATGTTTATAAAACACAGAGAGGATTATTGCCATGGAGTTCCTTAAAGGTCGAGATAAATTGTCAAGGAGTATATTGAGACTCAGAGTCAAACTTTAGGGGATAAGAATGATAATGGCAGAAATTTTCAACCCAAAACGGCGCAAGGACCAATCAATTAGCCAAGAACAAACAACATAGGTAGACGACTGATAGGGACATCCTTCGTTCACCATCTTCACATAGAAAAGTAGGGCATTGAGATCCATATGTCTTTTAACACTAAGGAAATGACCATAGATCAGGCTCCTAGCCGACTGCTCAGGCGAGGACTAGTGAGCTAGGGACGAAATATTATCAACCACAAAGGTCACAATCAACACAACAAGGTGGTCAAGGCATGTAAGAAAATGAAGGCCATAGGAGACAACAACCATTGAGATAGGCTAAGAAAAGTTTCATTCATATTTAAAAAAAAAACATCAGTTTACTTCTCCATTAAATAAGCAGAACCAAGCATAAGTCCTCATATATTCTACCATACAAAATGAAAAGAGTGTATCATTGCCTGATTGCCTGCACTGAATGACGTTCGTGCACTCCGTGTAAATCCCGCTTGCCTACCACTAGGGGTACTCTTCTTCCCCCTTAGCCCCCCGAGCTGCAAATGGGCCACACACTCACTATCGAGAGATTTCGACTAGCTCCCAGCTCGCCTCGCAAGGTTGAGCTACCACTCCTCACCGAGCTGGGTATCCCAACTCCCACAAGTTAAGTCAGTCAAGTGGATATTTCTGCAGCGTAACATTATGCAAACAAAAGATGATCCCTTATCTTTCTCATTCCTTCATTATATAGAGTTTCGATCTCCCTTTCTTTCCTAAAATCTCTTTTAGTTAAAGTTTTAAAAATAAATTCCTATAAATTCTTCTCCGTACAAGTGTCACCCATCCCCTTCATTCTTCCATTAATTAATTATCGTATTTCCCTCACCCACCTAGAGTTACTCCTAAAATCACTCCTAGGTGTCTCTGAATTCCCTTACAGGTTTTAAAGGATTTTCTTATTATGAAATTGCTAATATAGTTTAAAATTAGAAATCCTAATATAGTTGACTTTCCTCTCTTTCCCTTAAGTTCCCCTTTTTCCCTTTTTATGCTACGTGTTTTCCCTAGTTTCCTAATTTTTTATTTTCCCTCTTTCCCATTTTTTTAATTAGACCTCAAAAAGGCAGGTGCAAAATTTAACCCTTTTCCCTTTTATCATTTAATTAGTATATTTTTAAATCATCAAAAAGATAAAACAATTAATTCCACCAAAATTTTTCTTACGAATAATTTAAATTTCTTGCTCCCTTCGTGTTACAAGATTTTACGAAGATCCTAATTATCATTTAAGTTGTTTTTATTTTAATTATTATTATTTATTTATTTATTATCTTTTTTTTTTTTTTAAAGGTAGACTAAATTTTACCACTAGCGTAATTTAGACTTAGACCTTAAATTTCGTACTGGGTAAAAATTAATTAAGGGAATTGTTTTAAAAATGCTTAACACGTTATTCGTCCTAATGCCATCTAGGTTCATTCCTCTATCATCAACAATGTGATGTGCCCTTCAGGACACACTAGGTGCTCCAAGGTTTCCACTCGCCTCATCTGTCCCCTTGCACAATGTGCCCTTCAGGACGCACTGCATGCTCCAAGGTTGCCACTCGCCTCTTGACTGACTTGGTAGAAATCAATAACCCTTGGAGTCAACACTCCACCAGGTGAACTTGTGGGAGACTAAGGGCCTCTAATGAATAAGGCCCCTGGCTTATTGCTTGCCCCTTAGAATCATTGTGAGCGACTGTCGCAGTCTTCCCTCACGGCATCATGGGTCCTCTTAAACTAGGTAATCGTTAATGTACAGTTCGAGCCACAGTGGTAGTGATAGTAGGATATGGTAGGGCTACTATCCACACCTCTCCCTCAACATCTCTGGTAGTCATGATTGACCCCTTTAATCCATATGTGAGTTTGGTCGACAAGCTATAGTCAGCCTGCATCATCTACAAATCATGTCAGAATATATCCATGTCATATCATCTAATCAGATGCATTGATATCATAGTAAAAAAAATCAAACCCCAATGGTACACTCCTTGACTCGATTCGGAGTCCAATGGGTTCCATTGATGCCTCTGCATCGTCGAGGTCCAAAATCCTGCACACTCAGTAAAATCGAGTCAATAACACCTGTCTATGTCAAAGCGGTAAAACATGTCATCAACCCATAACGCCTTATAATAAAAATCAAAGTTTTAATAGCATAATAATCTGGATCACTTGTGAGCAAGTGTCCTCAAAGAATAAGTTCGCTCAGTGCACCAGAGCGGGATGTTATAGTTTTCTAGTGTCTTCTCTTCTGGCTTCCCATTTTAGTACCAGATCTCCAGGGAGGAAATCTCTATCCTTAGCCTTTTGATCGAATAAAGCCTTCATTTTATCCTGATATCTTTGCAACTTTTCGTTTACTTTTGCTCTATTTTGTTGAACTTTGACCAGTTGATTTAGTCTCCTACTAATGTCGTTAGGTTCTTCATTTGAATCTTTCCAGATTTTCATTATTGGTAGAGAAATATTGATTGGTAAAATAACATCAGTGCCATATACCATATGAAAAGGGGACATCCCAATTGCCCTTTTGGGGGATAAAATTTTAAAGGGGAGGGGGGGGGGGGAATAATTGTTTTGTCACTTATACTAATTAAAATTTATTAATTAAAAAGGGAAAAGGGAAAAATTTAATTTTCTAAACCTTCCACATTGAGTTTTAAATAAAAAGGGAAAGAGGGAAATCTAAAATAATTAGGAAACTAGGATAAAGCGGGAAACATAAAAAGAAAGGGTAAACACAAGGAAAAAATAGAAAGTATAACTTAGTAAGTTATCTAACATTTAAGAAATTTCTAAATTAAACTCAACTAGTAAATTAATAAGGGGGAAATTCATTAAAACTTGTAAGGGAATATGGGGACACCTAGGAGCGATTCTAGGAATGATTTTATGTGGGTGAGGAAAATAGGGGTAATTAATTAATTAATGAAATTAATTTATGGAGGAATGAAGGAGATGGGTGACACTTGTACGGGGAGGATTTTTATGGATTAAATTATTAAACTATAAATTAAATGGGATTTTTGGAAAGCAGAGAACTTTGAAACTCTATATAATGGAGGGAGGAGAAGGATGATGGATCTGTTTTGTTATGTGTAACATTATGCTGCATAAATTTATACTTCACTGACTTAGCTTGTGGGAGTTGGGATACCCAGCTCAGTGAGGAGTGGTAACTCAGCCTTGTGAGGCAATCTGGGAGCTAGGTGATTCTCTAGTTTAGTGTGAGTGGCCCCTTTGAAGCCCGAGAGGCTAAGGAGGAAGAAGAGTACCCCTAGTGTTGGCTTGGAGGTACCAGTGAAGCCTCATCGATCGAAAAGAAGGATTTGCATGGAGCGCATAGGACAACAAATCAGAGTGAGATACTTGGGATATGATATGCTTCCTTTATTTATGCATGGTATATTATTAGTATACTTTACACTCTTAGTCTCTATGTTTAATTAGGTAAGAAAATGATTGACTTAGCATCTTAATTGATGACTGGTTTTCCCCTTAGCCTTAAGCTCGTTGTTGATTGATTCCCTTGGCTTATGGTCCCTTCATGTCTTGACCGTCCTATACTTTTATTGATTTGTGATGATTTGGGTTTGTATTTTTTTCTTCGTCCCTAACTCATCATTCCCTGCCTAAGCAGTCGGCTAGGAGCCTGATCTATGTTCGTCACTTCGGTGTTAATAGACCTATGGATCTAAACGACCTCCTTTTTTGTGTGTGGATGATGAGTGAAAGATGTTCTTGCTAGTCGTCTACCCTTATTGATTGTTCTAGGTAGTCTGTAGTCTTGTGCCTTGATGCGATTAATTAACCTTGTAATTTATTGATTGATGGCGAAGTTTTTGTTACTCTTTGTTTTTATATCTTGTTGGATTTTCACTGGTTTTATTTACCTCTGCACTCTACTTGAAGATGATTGAGACTATGTTTTTCACCACTAGTTAAGACTACACTTTTTCCATTTCCAGACTGAATTTGTTGCATGATTAAGTCTGTTGTTCATTTTTTTTGCCTAGCGATTTTCCACTTCTTGTGTTGCATTTCGTTTGATTTGGGGGCGAAATTGTGCCCAATGAATTTTTAATTCTGGTCAGATCGTTTTTAGATTTCCAGGTGCCTGACAAGCTACATGCCTTTCATTTTTGACCACTAGTGTTTAATGGATTAAAACAAATTTACTTATGGTTCTTAGATGGCGTTTTTATAAAGAAATAAACTCGGAAATTTAATTTATTTGATTGTATTAATCTCAACGAATTTCAATTTTTGCACTCAACAATTTTATCAAACGTTTTTATTTATTTATTTTCTTGACTGAAACTATTTTAACAACACCATTCTGAACATCTAGTAGTCATGTTAAGTTACCTTTGATACGCAGCGATTATATCTTGAGATCACAAATCACCACCCATAATTTCCTGGTGATTTTGCCCCAATAAAAAAGTACATTGGGTATCCTTACTACCTGGCTCCTTCCCATTATGGAGACTGTGTGTTGGTTGTTTAAAGACCACGATTTTTTCCTTAAATAAGACTGTGTGTTGGTTGTTCAAAGACCACGATTTTTCCATTAAAGATGACTGCATTTTGTTGTTTAATGACTATAAGTTTTCCTTTAAACTTAACTATGGTTGTAGGATATAATTTAACAATGGAATTAAGTGCATTGAATGGATCTGAATGACATTAAATATGATTAGGCATATAGCAATTAAATCTCATTAGACGATTTGGGCATGAAATCTCATTGAATGCATATGGCAGTAAATCTCATTGAATTGTATGGCATTTATAGCTTCTAATGTACATCTTGTCTTGTCGTTAATGTCTTGTAGGATATAATTTAACAATGGAATTAAGTGCATTGAATGGATCTGAATGACATTAAATATGATTAGGCATATAGCAATTAAATCTCATTAGACGATTTGGGCATGAAATCTCATTGAATGCATATGGCAGTAAATCTCATTGAATTGTATGGCATTTATAGCTTCTAATGTACATCTTGTCTTGTCGTTAATGTGTTATGAAATTGATAATTGTTGAGTTAGATTGTATTAATGGTAGATTTATTTGTTATTGTTGTCTGAATTGTCATCTAGCCTTGCAAATTAGATTGCACTTAAGGTTTATTTAGCCTTGCACATTCTTGACTAGTAATCATTTAGACTTGCTAATTTAGTTATGAGAGTAAGTTAATTCGATATATAGTTATTGTTTAATTTGGTAAATTAGACTCTCTAAATTAGATTTGTATTTCATGTTAAGTTAGGTTTGTAAATCACTGACTAGTTGTATTTAGACTAGTTAATTTAGATCTGTATTTAACACTAAATTAGATTATAAATATTGACCATTTTAGACTTGATAAAAGGGTTGGGTTGTTGACAAGGTCATGTATTGGCTTGTGTCTTCCCTTGTTGTCATCCATTATTGTCTTGTCGACCTGTTGATGGGATATGGGCGAGGTTTTCTTATCGGTATTCGCCTCCTAGTACGTCGGATTATCTAGAGTCCTCGGTCCAGATAGGATGTGTGGTGACAAGGTTATTGACGCATCTATCACCTTGGTATGGCATGATTTTTGATGAGGGGATCATGGTGGGACCTATTGGATAGAGTTAAATGATAACTTGGTCGAAGTTGGTGCATTTTGTGTGAGTGTTGTCGGGCATTGTAAGTTGCTTTTGGACCATGGGTGGAACACCTTCATGCATTGGTACACACGCCTTGAGGTTCTAGTCTTGTTCATCAAGGTCATTGTGTCGGGAGGGGGATCTTATCTATTAGCTTGTAGGCATGTCTTGTTTGCGTTGGGAGGGTAGTCGTTCCTCCTTGTTGATCTATGCATGTTTCTCCCTGTTTCCCTTGTGTGAGTGTGTGGAGTCATAGTTTCCTATTGCTTGGACTGCGTGCTTGAATTAATCATCAATGATGTGGTCAAATTGTTGTTGTCGTCGCCTTATTGCCTTTAAAAAAATATTTTTTTTCACTTCTACTTCACTCATATTCGTAACAAAGGGATCATTATACCTATACATAGAAATAATGTTTGGACTAACAAATGGATGCAAGACCCTAGAAAGAAATATTTGCAGGTTGTATACTATGATCCTAGCATGTAGTATAGAAAAGGCTGGGGATCATTTAAAAGAAGCAGAGGATTAACCCTTTGCTACAGTTGCAGAAAACTAGGACATCTTGCTAAGGAATGTGCTGGAAGAAGACCTAGTTTTCTTTGTTGTAAGGCTATGGATCATGAAGTACTAGATTTCCCTAGAATGATTGCTAAGGTTGAAAATATGAATATGAAACAAGAATACCTTGAGAAAGGTCAAGCAACTGAGATTATGAGAGAACCCCAGAAAGGATCACAAAATGTATTTCTACAGATGAAAGAAACCATTAATGATCACTGATATGTCAGTTTATCAGAGATCTTAAAAGAAGAAGAGTACATTGAAGCAAGAATAGGAGACTTCAACATTGACTATTTTCTAGATGAGGAAACACAGGTGAATATCCTGACTGAAAGAACTTGGGAAATTCTAGGAAGGCCTGCTATGCTTCCTTCATTGGGGAGAATAGGATTACTCATAGGAAAGTTGATAACCCTATGTGGAAGACTTACCCATATATCTATGATTTCTCAGGGAACTTCGATAGAAGAAGAATTTGAAGTTGTTAAATTTATTGAGAACAATGCTCCATTTTATATGTTACTAGGAAGACCTTGGATTGAAAATGATCAAACCAAAAGAAAAGAAAAATAAGTATTAGAGAAGAAGAAGAAAGAGTTGAAATATTTCATGCCTAGGAAGATTGTGCACTTGATGGAAGAACGGGAAAATGGAGCAAAGATATTTAAAACTAGAGACGTGGATGTAGAAGTTACAAGAATACTAGAGGACTCCCAGAAGATTGCAGTACCTATTCCATATAGAGAAGAAGTATTACCCTTGAACATCATGAAAGAATCTCATCGACGCGAAGTTTCTATGCCCACAAAAGATAAGAATCAGAATGGAAAAAGGGATACTGAGACTAAGCTCACTATAAAGAAGTCTACAAAGCTAAGTAAGAAGAGAGAAAATATGGAAAAGTTATAGAAAGTCCCAGACGAAACTTCACAGAAGGAAAATTTTCAAAAATAGAACTTCGTCGGGATATCAGAAAAATGTCACATGACACTTCTCCATGACATATCAATATAGCTGTTGGGAACAATATAACCATTAGAATGACTCCCCGAGTGGGAATAAATACATTTATGGTCAGACAACTCGCCACCAGACCATTGGGACCATGCCATAATGGGAAGAACTGAGTTAATGAAAGATTCTTACCCATTGCAAGTGATATGTTACCAAGATATCTACTTATCCCATCGTGCCATGCACTGAGAAAACTTTTTCTAACTGTAAAATTGAGCCTACAGATAAGTTGATTCTTGCACATTGATCATCACACTTTTTCCATCTATCCCATTGCATTGAATGATTACTCTTCGAACTTGAGATTTTCAACCTTGAGCGTATATGTTAGACAAGTTCAGTGCTGCAAAGAAAGTTGTCGAAGAATTTCTCATCGACCTCATGACTGAAAGAGTAATGTCAATGTCTGTAGGTGTAAAAGCGCCATTGACGAGAGGAGTGAAATCCTCCCCATCGACTGCTCGCAAATCCAGGCCTTCCTGACTGACATCAGAGAAGAGAACCAAACACAAAGACGATCTAGCCAACATGAAGTTGATTCCATCTATATTACTTGATTATATCCCACCTCTAGTCACCGCGGTAAGTCGTGATAGTGTACCCAGAGATTTCAGGTACACCATGGTCACTTCGTACCTCCCTAAGGGGATACACACGGTTTTAGAGAAACAATACAAGATCATAGCATTGAAGTTCAGTGACTTCAACCTTGGAGATCACAATAACCAAAGCATGATCACCCCCTATAAATACTTGACCAGGATGAAGGGGAAGAACTTAAATATAATCCATCAGCAGTGGAATATGGACCTCGCACTATCCACCCTCCTAAACGTAATGAAGATACCACACCTTGGAAGGCACCAAGAGGTTAATGCATGCATTAAGCTCCTGCTGTTGTGCTTCCATGGAGGATACTTGTGGCTAGACCACTGTATTATAGTTGACATAACACTAATACATAGAATCAAAGGCTTGAGTATGAAAGGACCTGATCCATAGGATTTTTATCTAGAAAAAGCCATAGATCGGGCACTAGCCCAAAAGATCAAAGATACATACAACAATGTGGAGAAGGGGACATGGGGCTATAAGGTAGCCTCCATCCAGAATGGCACAGTGCACATAGCATGTCAGTTAATAGCCAGAAATTTGGTACAAAGGAACAGACCCACAAAGGTCATGGTCTTTGTCATATACCTCACGGGGAAGTGTGTAGAAGGTTTACATATGAACTAGGCGAAGTACCTAGTCAATTAGCTCAAAATAGATGTCATGAGGTGAAGGATCAGGGGTACAAGTTCCACTTTAGTTGGCTCTTGTTCCTTATCGCCTTTATTACCTGGGAGATGCCAGAAGGTGCGACCTTCCTAGATATTGAACCTTTTGAGCCACTTTCCGCGAAGTTCACTATGCTTTGGTATTCGAGTGATATGAACAAATTGTGGTAGTAAAATGATGTTTTTCATACATACTACCTTCATCTAAAGAGGTCCATAGAAGAATAACCCCGCATGTCTCTCAACATCTTACAAATATTCTGAACCTTGATGTAGTTCAATGTAGATCGACATTTCATTTACATTATAGTGCGAGCCGATGAACACAAGGAGAAAATCTAGTCATATTATAAACTCATAGAAGAGGACCTTAAGGAGATCACTAAGGAATGGTCCACAGGCCTGCTTATCCCCATTGACCCTAAACTAGATAGCCCAGAGACCACTCACAAAGATCAAAACGCACCTAGAACCAACAGAAGAAAGTTGGCTGAAGAGGTCCAATATTTAGTAGCGCCTCAGGTAAGACTACTTCCATATCACCTGACTGAGGGGTGATGCTGAAGAATAAGAAATAAATAATGGAGGACCTTAAGAGAAGCAAGGAAAAGTAACACCACCGAGAGAGGAGACCAACCCCCTGAAGAAGAGGAAGGTTTCTCCCCCGAAGCCTTCTTCCTAGATGAAATTGAAAGCCATCGTGACCAAGATGAAGATCGTGCTTACTCCTGATGACTTTGACTTCATGATAACAACTCTAAACGATGCTTCACTAGAAATCATAGAGAAACAAGAATATAAGCAGGAGGAAATGTACGATAGAATTGAAGTCGAGCTCCAAGGAGTACAGAAGGCTCTATAGTCCAATCGCGTAGTCTCCACTCCACCCCTTCCTTCAGGAGAACTAGAGTTGGAGGATGAGCTAACCCAACTCCGTCGATTAGATAATGCGGTCAAATATCATATTCATCACACATAAGAAGAATTAGAACAAGACACCCAAGCATTCAAGTAGGTGCAAGGAGTACTTGTAGAATAATGTAGAGTTGCAAAGAAGGAGAATATTACTCTCCAGACAAAGTTTGATGAGAAGAAAGCACAAATGCAGCAAGAAAAGGAACAATTGATCGTAGAGAAACTCGAGGTAAAAGAAGCAGTCAATAGAGAACTTTGTCCTGTGAGAGGCTTAGAGCCACAGGAAAATGACCAAGTTGAGCATCAAGTAGAGCAACTCATGGAAGTCATCCAACAACTACAACAAATAATAACATATTTAGAGATCTTCACTGTACCTGAAACTCCATAGGATGTAAGTGATCATAGAGAAGTGACTGCTCGAAGCGCAGTCAAGAGAATAAAGGATATTTCCATGGAATGCAAGAAACTTAGTGATCGCAGTTCCCAGACATATGAGAAAATCACAAAGAATCCATAACTGAAGGCACTGGAGTCACAGCTCTAGGAGGTGAAGTATCAAGTAGAGACAATACAGGTGCACTAGTTGAATCCCCTGTCAGCTATGAAAAGATTGACGCGATGCCAGGAGAAGTGCACTTCCCAGCAATAGGTCCATACTATTCAAAGCATAGTTATGGAAGTAACTCAAAGGATCCAACCTGTAAAGGATGAGGCTTACCAACTATTTATAGAAATCGAAGACCGAGGAGAGGAACTAGAGAAAATCGTTACTACAGCTGAACAATACCTAGAAGGACCTGTCAGCGAAGCACTCATACAAGAGTTCATTGAACAGGAAGTTGTATCAGAATAACAAGTCGAAGCATATTGAGCCAAGATTGAGGCTTTTGAAGCAAAACTAGTTAGATCAGAGTGACTCGGGATGAGTCACAGGTGAGTGTTGGGGGCCTGTTTGGCCTTGACCAATTTTTGAGGACTCTTGGTCATGTTTTACCTATTTTGGGACTTCGACAACATGTCGAAGGTGAAGCACAAGACGAAGCAGATATCGCGGGATATCGACCCCTATTAGTGCTCTTTTGGGATTTGGGATTATGTAATGGGTATGAGAATGTCGGCCCATGGGTTTACCCATGGTTAGGCCCGATTTGTAATATATATAGAAGACTAGGAGATGTAATAAGTAGAAGTGGTGAGGAATGGCTAAGTGATAGGGTTGGATCTGTGTGATTGAAGGATTGTAAGTGATGTGTTAGACTTGCATATTTAAGAGCAAGTCATTGTAAGAGACTGTAGAAGGTTGTGTGCTTAGATCTACTCGAGGAAGGAATATCTAGCAAGATGCACAGATCTCCTGTCCTCTGCAGAGTATGTTTTTGAGGCTCTGTGCATGTAACTAATTGATGAATATAATAAAGAACACAAAGAGTTGGTGGACGTAGCCCCAGGGTGGGGGTGAACCACATACATGTTGTGTTGCACTGCTTTGTGCAATGTGTTGATGTGATATATGTTAATGTGCTTAGTGATTTGATATAGATAGATATATTTGTTGATGCTTTGTGCTTAATGATGTATATGGATGTTAGATCTGACTTATGTGAATGTTCTTAGTGCTTGAATCTGTTAAGATCTGATCTGTTTCGTCATGCTAAGTGTTGTTAGATGCTAGATCTGGTTGAATACTGTAATTAGGGTTTAACTGCACTGTAACTAAGAATTGGATATTGATGAATGTTAACTGCTAAGTTATATGTTAAGTTTTAGAATCATAGATCTGCGTCCCAACTAAGGTTGCAAACATTGGAGTCCTACAACCACCCTTGCCTCTACCTCGGGTGAAAATCCATCTACTTCGCAGGTGTTTTCGAAAGGGCCAGTAGTTAGGGTTTTGATGGTGTACCACCCCTGTCTATAACTCGGGTGAGACTTCATATTCTTCGCAGGTGTTTCCGAAAGGGATGGTAGTTAGTTTTTTGTCGGTGTTTTTTTGTAGTGTTGAACCCTAGGTCTTCCCCTATGCCAACAAATGGCATCGTTCTGATGCGAATCTACCTCTAGATGCCAGTCATCCAAAAAACTTCACAACTACACTTATGACTTCTCTTAAGGTTTTGGTAGACCTTCTTCTCATTTCTCTTGAGTTATGGTCCATAGGGTGTTAAGTCTTTCTCTCCAATGAACCAGAGATACAACTAAAAAAACATATAGAGATACAATAACGATATATTACCAGATAAATCCTCTTAATACAAAGTCAAGATTTTATCTGTTGGTTTGTAACAAGCAATGGAAAAAACCATTTGATGGGTCTAGGGTTTATATTTGTAACATCATTGGATTATTTCTTGTGTAACAAATGTAACAATGACTTATATATTGACGCCTTGAACTTAAACAAAAGGAAATAAGGCATAATAATTAATGACACTACCTTTGCTATATGTAGCATCAACCCTTGTCAATATCAATGATGGATTATATGCCATGAACGACATCCTCTTCCCCTATATTAGAAACAATAATAGTGATGAGTAGAACAAACCTTATGACAAACCCAGGATGAAAATTCTATGGTGTATGAGTTAGACACGAGAGTGTTGACATTATTGCAACCTGGAATCATGCAAATCCTTCTATCTAAAGCGGGTATAAATATGAAAACATGAGTAATAAAATTTAAAAACCCTAAGTTTAACATAGAGGGTGGAACTTCAACTCAATGCTTCACCCTATTGAATTAGCACAGTGAATGAGACTAAGGGCGTAATCTTGTCTTTTCAATCATGAATTAAAAGTATTTCCGGTGCTTTTATTCAAGGTAGTTTGATTAATAGTCGAACCAAATATGATTGTAATCCCAAAACTCAAGTGAACACAATGTATAATTAAATGGAAATCCATGTTAATTGGGATTGTCCTTACAATTAGCATTAACTACATTAATGTGTGACTGGAGTGGAAGTATGAGATAAAACATGTGGTACCTAGGTGGTCATGACCTTGAAGTTTCAGAGACTGAGGCCGAGTACTATGTAGATAATAATGATATGATAATTTAAAGTATTGATATGTGGATTTGATTGACTCAAACTTCATAAACCTAGTTATTATATATATAATTCTAAGAATTGAGAATTTAAAACAACTAAGGAATAACAAAAGAAAATAAAAGTATGTGTTAGGTACTCTATGTGGATTTGATCCAATGTATGAACATTTTAGTTAATTTGTGTTTAATTCATGGATATAATAGTTATTATATGACTAAAGATGGGAATAGCATGATGTTTGAGAAAATGAAGGTGTTATTAGTGTACAAAATTTCAAAAA
>JZKD02S1844832.1:421176-444908 GCA_000966675.3 Picea glauca
TATATATATATATATATATATATATTGTTATCAAAGTTGATAATGAAAAGTTACTAAAGGATAGTACAGATCATAAAGAGTTAAATGAGATCCTACTTAAGAATATGACTAAAATGAAACAGAACAAAAATGTAGGGAATACTTCAAGCAATGATAAAAGGGAATGTTCTAATGATGAGTCACACAAACGTAAATAACACACAATGTTTAGTGAGAAAACAAAACTATTGACTGAAGAAAGTAGTGAGGATATTTCTGAAAACAATACTTAAAAAAAGATGACACTCAAAACCAAGAAATTAAAGTGGTGTGATAACAAATTGTTTGGTGAGTTCAAAAATATTAGACCAACCAATTTTGACAGTGAGTTTGAAGAGGGAGGATAAGATTGGCTTATGAAAATGGAAAAGTATTTTCAGATCTACAATTATCAAAAAACATTGAGGGCTAGGTTGGTTGTCTACCAACTAAGTAGTAAAGATACCAATTGGTGGAAAAATACTAAAACCATGAACAAAATTAGGAGCAACGAACTAAAATGGAAAGTATTCAAAAAGTACTTTAAAAAGAAATATTTAAAACAAATATCGATGAAAAAGCCAAACAATTTCATGACCTCAACCTATGACATATGACTATCGAATATTTTGTTACAAAGTTTATAAATTTTATTAGATATGTGACTGACCTTAGGGATCAAAAGGAAAAGGTTCAATAGTTTCTGAGTTGTCTGCCTCAAGATTAGAATGATAAAGTTGAATTTATTAATCCTAATACAATGGATGAAATAATAAGACACACTAAGTTATGTTACACTCAATTTAAATAGATGTCTGAAACTACAAAAACATGGCAGAATAGGAACATGGACAAGTTTGATCCTAGGAAGAACAGTTTACGCACCCACATAATCCATCACATGGTGTCCCAGTTAGGAGAAACAAATTCAGTGGATAACAACAAAGTGTATAAGTCTAAAATAGTACCAAACCTATATATTTGGTAAACAAAACAACTCAACCACCATTGCAATGTTGGGGTTGCAAAGAACCTCATTTGTACATATATTTTCATTTAATTAAAAACATAAGTTTGACAATGCACAACACTCAAGAAACAACCATAGTTAATGAAATGGATAGATGCACACATAAGATTAATGTTTCCTTGGAGAATCGGTTCAATGATCATCAATGGTAGAAATTGAAGGTATGATTAGTCAATTGTTTTTTATCTATTTTAATAGTTCTTGGTTTAATATTGAGTTATATTTTACCTAGCATAGTAGAAGACTATAAACTAAATAAAGTTAAACATAAGAAATCTTGGTTAGTATAGTTAGCTACTAGAATGAAATGTGAGGTTGTGGAGTTGATCAAAGACTGCACAGTAACTATGGGTGGAATTTAAACTAAGGTGGATTTAAACATATTACATTTGGTATCCTATGAATTGTTTTTGTGGTAAATTCCCCCCTACATATAGGTGAAACGCCCCTTGGATCAATACCCCTGTTAGAATATAAGACATAAGAAAACAAATGGTGAACTACTTCCATTGTATACCTATTTAAACAATTAGAATGATAAGGAATATATGGATGACTTACCTTTTTACATCATTTGTCCTCACTGATCCAACCTTTGATATTGATGTCCAATCTCCTAGGCACAAGCAAATACCTACAAATAAAGAAGCGAAACCTCCTTCTTCCACACTATATTGTTAAGTAAAAATAGATCTATATATGATGAATATAATAATAATATACATGTATATACTTGAACGCATATAAATGACAAGAATGGGCCAAGTTATCTATTAATTGAAAGCCAAAAAAATGGAAGCACTTACAATATCTATCTTGATGTTGCAGCAGCTCCTCCAATATCTTTGTTCCAACCCCTTGGATAACACAGTCATAAGTATGATTATGTTAATCATTCTTTCTCTTGAATGTCTCAATATCAAAAGTATGATACTCTAAAATTCTCTCCCCTCTTTGATGTCTCAATATCATATGTGTGATACTCTGAAATTCTCCCTCGTTTTTCACTCAAACATGGCATTCATTATATAGGTATTGAGACATCACAACCATATGATGATTTTGAGGAGAAGATGTGTTCAAATGAGGATTTGTCTCAACTAACAATAGTAACCTTTCCTTGAATAGGATATAGATCGAATCATTCCCTTAACCAACTGCAAACTCTTGGAAACAACCTCACAAAGCAAGGCATGATGGTTGTAACAACTTCATTGCATCCCCATAACTGTGAACAGGGGGATGAACAATGGATTATCTCTTGCTAATATACTGTAGGGGAGGGATGATCAAGGTTCATTCCTCCTTGTATATGGGAAGGGGGACGATGAAGCTCAAACAAGGAAGAAATATAAAGGAAAAATGTAGTATTTTGACCTCCAACTAATATGTTTCCCTTCCAACTTATCTAGGGGGCATGCCAAACACTTCTTCATGGTGATGAAGTTGTGACGCTTAAGTGTGAAAATTAACTTCAAAACTTAGGTGCGACATTTGTTCTATGAAACTTAGGTGTATAATAATTGCGACACTTAAGTGAGAAATTTGGTAGTGAAAAACTTAGGTGTATAACAGATGCCCCCTAAGGTGTGAGGTCAAAATAAAATATGATGGTTGAAATTTTTTACAAAAGTAGGTATGTGAGGGTGTTGAAATATGAGAGTTGGTTGGAAGATGCAGACACACTGTTATTGGATTAATCAGTAAATTTGAACATAAATAGATCTCCCTAGATCCACCCGAAACTAGAAATATATATATATATATATATATATATATATATATATATATAAGACTTTCCCTAGGCTCTAAGTATTGAGTTTACGAGTTAAAAAGAGATATACAAAATACCATTTAAATTTCGTTTCCTCTTGCCATTTCCATCATAGCTCCATTACAATGCTCCAAAGATACTGAACCCACAAGGGAACACAAGCCAACCAAAGTGAAAGAAATATAATATAATCAACAAGAACCTATGTATGTGATCAAGGAATCATATAGTAAAACAAGATTAGTTTTATGGGAAATAAGAATATCACTATATTATAATAAGTAGAAAGTGGATATTACAACCAAAGCCTTGATGTTGCAAGGTCCCCTTTCGATGGCCCTTTGTTCCAACACACACACTTTTTATCCTAAGCCTTTCAATGGAGAAGCTCCACCATGTAGCTTGTAGAACTAAATAAAAGCTCCCAAGAAGAAGTAGAAACTCTCCATACAAATCTTAGCCTATTCAGCCTTCACCTTTTCCATGAGAGATCACCCTTTATATGGTGTGAAAGAGATATGTATGAGGATATGAGGATGATGCCATCAAATCAGAGAAGCGAGTAAGATCCAAACCATTCGGAGGCCACCTCATATTGTATAAGATCCCCTTCTAGAAATTTCATGAAGTTTGAAATTTCATTAGATTTTGGCATCATCATACCCTAGGTATAGTGAAGCCTACAATGACGCCACAGTCTAGCTCTAGATCAAGGTGCGACGATCGGAAATCATTACACCCCATGCATTTTTCAGGGTGCGACAACCTCCCTTAATATGGTTTTTTTAAATGGAAAGAAAATCACTTTCCTCATGGAGAAAGATTATTTTATATTTTCTAGGAACATGAACACATGTTATCAGTGGATCACGGGGGTGAAAAAAATAATGTGTAATAGAATTCCCCCAAAAGTATGAAGCTATAACTTGTGGTAGACTAAATACTTTCTAGAATGTGTGTGTCGAACAAGTAGTGCACTGATCGGGAACCTGCAAACAATCAAGCATCAACATAATAATATACCATTGTCCAAGGTAGGAATTCCCATACTCAGATTACAAAATTTCAAGTGATTCATGGCCACTAAATCTACATTGTGGATCCATGTCATGATGAATCGGCATAGCCACCAGAAATACACTGTAGATCTATGCTCTAAAATTACTCAAATTCGGACATAGCCAGGAGACCTACAAAGTGGCTTTATTTGTCAATACAAATCACGAATACTCAATCACAACCTAGACTAGAATGATGAGATATAGGGTCTTCTTTCCATCATCCCTAAGTATGAGTCTAACCATGTGATTATAGGTGTTGTAGTCGAACATGGTAGAAAGCACTTGATTAACGGTCAATGATGAGAAATGTTAACAAGCGCGAGGGAAATAACCATTGATGTCAATGAATCCCAATGTACCTTATTACAATCCAACGAATGCGAATAAATCAGTTGAAGTCGAACACATGATGGAATATTCCAATCAGGGGTCAATGATATGAACCCACTATTGAAAGTGAAGAGAGCTACCATTGAGTCATGCAAGCTCTAAGGTACTAAATGATGTTTAAGTCTTGTTCCTGGATAATGATTTGAAGAGGACAGGAAAATACTCATCACAGGAGGGCCTTGATGTATCCCGCATCAATGACATGAAATGAGTAATAGATTTGAAGTAGATTAGAGTATGAAGTGATTTGTAACTGAATCAGGGAAGGCTGACATGGTATAAAATTTATAATTGCAGATGGCCAACTCAAATAGAAGGATTATTTAGGTTGGAATTATCTTGAACATATGAACGACATGACAATGATGTTGGCAGAATTGACTCAAGGAGGACCCAACATATGAATTTGTGGATGGTCGAACGAGCGACAAATAGATTTCTCAAGCCGGATACAATGATGAAGGGGGGTGTTATGTTCAAGAGCGACTATTACTTCCACCAACACAAATACAAAGACACATTTCTTTCCCAATTTTCCCCCCACCATTTATGGTGAGTACCTCTTTATTTTAACACAAGCTTGAGGAGGATAACATATGCTTGTTTATGTAAGCTCATCCTTCAGACGAGTCCCTAAGAGTATGTTTAAATAGCCCTAAGAAGGAGTGGTTTGATCCCATATGGCTCTTTCGATGTTTGTTTAGAGAGTCGAAAGAGAGAAAGCTCATGGGTTTTTCATGTTTAGAGAGTCTGAAAAACACTTAAAGAGAACTCCATTAGTTCATTTTTCGTAAATTAATCTGATGAGATAAAAAACATGATAACCTACCACTCATCAAATGTTTTCTTCAAATACTTTTACGAGCATGAAGATAACATGGTCGCTCAACAATATTTTCGTTATTATGGAGCGTGAAAAGAGCTTAAAGAATACTCCATAGGCTTCATTTTTTTGTCACCATTACGAGTTCAAAGAAATGACAAAAGACTACTCAATTACATTCTCATGGTTTCACGAGCTTGAGAAATAATTAATAATTTCTTAGAGTTTTTCTGAAAAACCCTAAAAGGATCTGTACATGCGACAAATGTATAAAAAGAAACCAAAAAGAAGACCCTTGTTCCAACATTTCACTCCTATACTTTTCTATCTGTAAAACATCAACCACTTGTAAAGTTGTTCGAACTTTAGGGTTTAGATGAAGCATATAAATAATATAATATACAAATGAAAAGTAGTAAAACTCAATAAAATAGGTAAAAAACCATATTTCACTATTTCATTTGTAACTTCATCCAAACATTGCTCTAAAACCCCCTTTTACCTAGTCCACTCTGAATTGTGGAGTGCATGACTGATCATTCCACAAATCGTCTCCACAAAAAAGGTAATCTTCATTTCCTTCATCTTTCCATGGATTAAAATTTGATTTTCATTGGTTAAAAATGTTCTTTTGGGTTGAATTTTTTGGGTTACCCATGCATGGAGGTTGTTGCAAGCACCCTATATCGGGGCCTTTGATGATCTAGGATCATTTCATTCAAACCTTAAGCTAGGGTGCGACGACTCCACACTGCGAAAATGAATAGGCCTATGACGAATGCAACCCAAAAGTTTTAAAAGATCAATCTACCAAGAAAAACCCTCCAGGAAAGAAAATTATGATGCTAATCTCTTTTCATGGTTATTTGGCAGTTCTTCCATGGTCAAAATGTTGGAATGGCGCAAAAGAGAGCACGAGGAGGAATATTACTTTGCCGAGAATGACCCTTGAATGGTGATGGACCTCCAACAGTGTGGGTTCTTGAAATTCTTCAAGATTCAGGGCATGAGGGCCCAAATGAGACTCCTTGATTACTTGGTTCACATATGGGATGTGAATGAGAAGGAGTTTCATGTGGGTTCCCACACACTCACCATAGATATCGAGGATATCTACTTCCTAACATGACTATCTCATTGTGGATCCTGAGTAACACTTACTGGTAGCAGGGGTGGTGGGTAGCCTATGAACCACTACATCAGTGAACATTGTGTATCAGATACCCAGAAACACAATGGTAAAGTCACTATTAGAGATGTTTGATACTTGCCTCTATGAAACATCCTATATACTATCATGCACATTGAATGGAGTGCATCTCCCCACATGGCTATTCATAGTTATTTTTAGTATACACTGGAGTGTATGGGGCCCCGAGTCTTCAACTGGTGTGAAGGGGTTCTTAAAAGTATGAAAAGATAACTGACCAAGTGCAGAAGTGGAGGGTTGAAATAGCTCAAATACGGTTCTACTTTGGTATCCTTCTTCTTAGAGAGGGTCTTAGTTTTACGCTTGCAGGTAGAGTGGGGTATACCTTCCCCAGAGGATCCGAGAATGAAGAGGTAGGTAGACCTCATGGACCGACATGTAGTCAGTGCTATCATTAGGTATAATGATGTCTTCTTCAAGTGGTTGAGGAGTGAAATGCTCATGGTCGACGATTATGAATATGCCAGGCTAGACTTTTGTGGAGATACGAACCTAGCTCTTCCCAAAGGTTCCCAATGGGGGGAGATAGGTAAGAAGGAAATTTTGTTTATATGATGTTTCTGTTATTTTTAAAGATATAAAATGTTTTTTTTATGTTGTTTATCCGATGAATAATTGAGTTCTCTTCTATGATGCAGATGTAGGAACTTATAGTCCTCCAGTTTCATCCCCTATCCAAAGGAGAGGGGAGAGAGGTGTCGTAGAAGGAATAGTTTCTACTGATTTCAATACCATAGAACAAAATCTGGAGAGACTCACAATGAATATCCCAAATGCCTCTATAGATGATATTCTGAGGCATTACCAACACCACACAGTGGGTGTGTCTACTTCCATCAGTCGACTTCTCCGTAGAGAAGCACAAGAAGTCACATGGTATAGCGAGCAACATCCTTGATGCTCTATTATATATGAATCCATGTGCTTCACATTTTTTGATATTTTGGTCTTCAGACAAAAATACTTTTTGTAAACTTTTATCATTATTAATATGAGGCTCCTACCAACTTACTTGTTTTATGTACAAAAATGTGATTGGATTTTATAAATGTCTCAAATGTCTATCTAATACATAATTATCCAATGCATCTGTTAATGTATTTAGACATCTAGGAATGTGTTGATATTCAATGTAATCAAAATGACGTTCCAAGAGGTGAATTCGTAAATATACCTTTAACAAAGTAAGACTCTGGATAGAATAAACGTTACTCAATTGTAGTACCACTAACTGTGAATCCATTCATACAATAAGATGGTGGATTCCAAGTGAAACAAATTTGGTCAATAATTCAATGACTGGACTGTATTTCGAAATATTGTTGGTTGCATGACCGAGGCAAACACCATGTAGGCTGATAAATTCATCCGTAGATGCATAGATTTCCCAAGCATCAAATGTTATGTTTTGAGTGTTGCGACTAGCACCATCAACAAAGACAATATAGGGTAGTGAAGACACTGACATATGGAAACCAAGCACAATGCAAGGTAAGTAGTTGAAATGTGGAACCAAACAATGAAAAAACACACAAGAGTATGATACACTAAAAATACACAACACTCATGAAAAAATGATTTAGGGATAGTACTTCTTCAAGTAAAGCCCAGTTTTGGGTTCACTCAAAGGAATGTCATCATAATCTACCAGCTCATAAGACCCTTTATCCAACACCGGTTTCACAATATAAGGACCCCGCCACATGGGCTCGAATTTACCGACCCCTAGAAAATCACGATCTTGCTCGTAACGAGGAACTAGATCACTTTTAGAAAAAACATGTGGCTTGACGTGCTTCTCATATTGGAATTTAACACATTTTTTCTAGGTTTCAATAACTAAGGCAACATGACAACAGGTTTCATCTAATTGCATCAAATACAAAAGATGTTCTTCCTTAGTAGAGGTGTTAAGGAGAATTTCGATGACTGGTTTCAATGATGGTATCTCACATTCATCGACAATATTTCTTCAATACCATATACTAACTGGAAAGGTGTGAATCTCCTGGAAGATTTAACGAATGTCTGATAGGCCCATAATGATGAGAACAACATGATGTGCACATTTGACTTATGAATTCCTACCTCCATCGAAGCATAATAGTGATAAGTTTGTTAATTGCTTCAACCTAGCCATTGGCTTGTGGATAATAGGGGGTTGAGTTTTCATGGTGAAGACCCAACTTTTTAGTAAGTTCGTACATCACAAAATTTTGAAAATGACTACCATGATCAGTAAAAATGGATTGAGGGACACCAAATATAGTAATGATATGACTGAGCATGAATAAAGATGTAGTTTTCCCATTATTATCAAATGTAGGCATCACTTCAACCCATTTAGTCAAATAATTCACAGCTACAATAATGTATCCATGCCCCCCGGTCGAGTAAGGGTTACATGTCATGAAGTCAATGCCCCATTTAGATAATGGACCAATGAAAACTACAGGGTGAAGAGGAGCAGGGTGTGATCGGATCTTATTTTTGTAAGTTTGAAAAGTGTGGCATTTATGGACAACAGTGATGCAATCCTTAAACAATGAAGGCCAAAAATAACCAGCTCATAAGATCTTTTGGGAAGTGGCATACCTAGACATATGGCCATCACATGATCCAGAGTGATAGTCATTCAAATATTTCTCAACTTCATTGTAAGTGAGACATCGTCAAAATATGGAATCGATACCACGGTGCTAAAGGGTATCACCGAGGATAATGTATTGGTAGGCTTGATAACATATACGATGACGATCTATACTAGAAATATTAGGCTGGAAAGTTTGAGTCTGGAGATAGATGATGATATCTCTATACCATATGCCATTAGAAATTCTCAGAAAGAGGGATTAGTCAGGTAAGGAATCCTATGCCACATTTTATGTCTCAGTAGAGGGAAGGTCACATATCAATTTAGAAAAAACCAAAGACTTCTTCGACTTGGTGCGTTCAAACTCCAAGTCAAACTCCTCAAGAATAAATATCCATTTGGATTACTTTCCCCCCAACAATTGTCAAGGATATGTTGCATGGGGTTGAAATCAGAAATAATTGTGGTTCTGCATAATAATATGTAGTGACAAAAACGTTGAGCAACTTGAACAGCTGCTAAAGACAATTTATTCACATGTAAATATTTGGTTTCAGTAGTCGTGAGAATCCAAATCAAATAGTATATCACATGTTCATCGTGTGAATCATCCTCTTGGACTAAAACCATAGAAATGGTAGAGTCCAAAGAATCTAAGTATAAGAAATAATCTCAGCTATAGTTAGGCGGAAACATTAGTGGTGTACATGTTAAGGCAAGTTTCAAATCCTCAAAAGCTTTGTTTGCAGTATCATCCCATACAAAATCGTAACCTTTATTTAGGAGCCGAGTGAATCCTTTCGTTAATTCATCATAATTGGGAATGAATCAACGTAAAAAAAATTCCTTCCCTTGCAAACTTTGGAGTTGGCGTAGCATGGAAGGATGGGGTAGATTAAGGATAGCCTCAACCTTCAAAGGGTCTACCTGAATCCCATGTATAGACACAATGAAACCAAGAAGTTAGCCATATTAGACACAAAAAAAACATTTGTGTGGATTCACATGTATGCGATAATACTGACAACATACAAAAATGGCATGTAAATGCGGCAGGTGATCTTGACAATGCATGGAATGCGCCAATATATAATCAATATAGGTTTGTATAATGTGCTTAATGTCATTAAAAGTGTAATACATAGTGTGCTAAAAGGTCACACCTACATTTTTGAGACCAAAGGGTAGTTTTCGATAGGTGAAGGTTCCCGAAGGGAAAATAAAAGTAGTCTTGTGTTCATCCATTGGTCAAATATTAATTTGATTATAGTCGAAGAAACCATCCAGCAAGGAGAGGATTTCACTCCTGAAAAAGTCATCAAAAATCTGGTCAATGAAAGGGGTTGGATAATTATCCTTAGGAAAATCTTTATTTATATCCCTATAATCTACACAAACACAGATCGTTCCTTGTTTCTTATTTACCAAAACAAGATTGGATACCCAATTAGTCAAATCCATAGGATAGACAAAGCCAACTTTAAGAAGTTTTTTAACCTCAAGATTAATAGCAACAACTTTACGTGGATGTACTGGGTGAAGTCTCTGATGAATGGGTTTTGCGTCTAGATAAGTCTTAATTTCATGCACAACAATATCATGATAAACACCTAGAATTTCTTCATAACTCCAGGAAAAAACATCACGAAACTCTTGAAAAGGGGATTTAGAAGTGCAAACCTCATCAGTAGAACAAGAGGCATCGATATGAACATCTTACATGAATCTGGGTTTAACTGATATATCCAGAGGAATGATAGGTGAAATATTACTCAAGTTCCCTGCATGCAAAACATCGTGTGTTGACTCAGAAACAAAAGAAATAACAACAATGGTCGACATAGTCGAAATCAGTTGGTAGCTCTCTATGGTATCATGTTCTAGGAATATGATAGAACGATGATGCCCATCGTCCCATGGAGTATCTTCCATAGATGTGACTGACATTATCATCTCATCAGTAGGAACGATCACCTGAAACGGATCCGTAGATGTACCACAGAAAGGAGGATAAAGAGTTGTCGATTTAATAGCTTGATAAGTGGATTCTACCAAACTTAAAGGCATCTTTTCATTGTAATGAATATAGTAAATAGAGATAGTTACTATCCATGGTTGATATGACTCTGGGGTTTCATGAATAATGGTTGATATAATGTTAATCGAAGTGACAAAAGGAGGAGGAATATCGGGTGGTGGAATAGGAAATGTACCCATCAATGTGGAATCTTTTAAAATACCCACACCGAAATTCTCATAATCGGGAGGTGTCTTCTAAATAAAAGGGACGTTTCTAGTACGAGAATCATAATTAAAGAAGGCCAGTTGGTCAACAATAATGACCTTTCCTTGATGTGGAAAATGTAACACATGGAAAAGGGTAGACAAAAATGTGTGCATGGAATCAATCCAGCTATGACCAAGAAGAGGATTATAATCAAGAGGTGCATCAAATACCTCAACCTCGACATTGATTGACTTACCTTCTAACATAATAGACAACGAAGGAAGTACACCATAAGGTTTAAAAATTATACCATTGAAGGAATTAAGAGTATCGTGTGACTTGGTAAGGCTAGGAGAGCCAATAGCTTTCCAACAAGTAACAGACATAACGCAATTCGAGGCTCCTTCATCAATAACGATTCTACAGATATTCTTGTTTTACACAATAACTTGGATATGAAATGCTAAATGAGAAGGGAGCCTTGGAATATGCTCTTCCAAGTCAAATATTATCAAAATGGTATCGATAGGATCAATTCCAACAATATCCTTTAACAACGCTTTCTATTGAGTAGGACAACTTTGAAGGACTTCAAGAGTTGACATCGCAGAGGGCTCTTGCACGAGGTCTTAGACAATACTGTAGTTTTGGGCAGTGCTTGCATGAGGATTAAATGAAAAATTTTGAACAACACCCTTAGGAGGAGGACGAAGAAATGTATCAAGACCCGGTCGTTTGAGATGAAGAGGACTGTTTGGAGGTGAAGTTGGGGGAGGGAGTTCAACCAACAAAGGTGGTATATCATAAAATTTTTCTTTTGATGGATAATAATCTTTTACTCAAGTGGTGACTGCAACTTCGTTCTTCTTGGAGTCACCAGTACACATAAGGACATAAGATGAGGTAGAAGGAGAAGGTTGGTCATGAATGAATAATTGGGCCTGTTGTTGAGAAGGAAACGATTATGATAAGATGACAGGTGTGTAAGGCTTTCCGGTCCCCTATAGGAAATTAGTAACCTCGACGCGTCATGGACAATATTGTGTATAATGGTCATCACCAAAAATAAGGAAAGGGTAATGAGGTTTACGTTTATCTTTCTCATCAGTGGGCGACGTTTTGGACTTCTCATATTGTTCAGTAGTACTTTTTTTCTCCTTATTCTTACCCTTCTGTTTCTTTTTCTTTTTGTTTTTACCAGTAGGTGTAGATTTAACCGAATTGACTTTAGAGGTTTTACCGGAAGGAGTAGAAGTAGGAGCATTTTGTACATTAGTGTTGGGTACGTGTTATATTATTTGCATGTGTGTGTGGGGGCGCGTCAGATATGACAACTGTGTCTAACGATCCCTCTAGTAGTGATCTCTATGTCTTGTGTGCTAGGCACTTTCCTAGGGGTTTCCCAGGGGGGGTAGGTATTCCCCCCCTTGGTTATGCACAGTCTTTGGAAACGCGCAGTAGCTCGGGGCAACGTGCCAAAATTGTTTTTCGGGCGATTTTTTCTATTTTTAGTGGTTTTGTAAATAAATCTTGGATTAAGGGATTAGGGTTTGGGTATCTACAAAATACCTAAGAACATTATATATATATTGTATGATGAATGGTGAAATTCAATATAATGAATATAAGAAAGGTTTTCTCGGTTGAGGGTTTCTGGTATAAAATATTTGTGTACTATGTGTATGAGGCATTGATTAAATTTTGTTTTTCTTAAGAATATATATGCATTTCTTTACTTCACAGGTTTAAAAATTACATGCGGTATCAGATCTCATTTTTGGATTTAGAGGGACGCCTTTGTTGTTGAGGGTTTGGCTCGGTCTTGTTGTATCAATTTTGTCTTGGGTCTGTGATAAACCTGGTTTTAGTGAGATATTTTGCAGTGGAGATTCGACTTGGGATTGGCATTGTTGGTGTGTGAAGACTGAGTCTCAGCATGAATGGTGCCATTCACACCATCATCAAAATGAGAGGTTGTTGGAGGTGTTGGGGTAGGATTAGTAGAAGGACTAGTAGCATCAGGGATCAAGTCGTAAAGTGTGCCCGTTTGTGAATAAATGATATCTAGGTATTGAGCACGACTAATCACCTTCTCTTCAATGAGGACACCACCCATGGCAACATCATGGGATATAGGCCGAATGAGTGATTTCATAAGCCATTCAACCGATAGTTGATGAGGAAGGGGAAATTTGATTCAACATCTTCTCCTCCTCCACTCATGAATGTGATTAGAAATGTGAGCAGAAGAAGATTGTTTAAAAGAACTCAAAATTTTGGTTCTTGGCTCGTATCAAATTGGAAACTAGTAATGTGTTAAAAAGGCCATGGCTAGGGTATTGAAGTCATTAAAGATTCCTCTTGGTAACTCGATGTACCATTTTGTTTCCGAACCCATGAGAGTGATTTGGAAAAGTCGTAATCTTATGGATTCATCCATCAATGAGTTGGATGAACACCAAAGATGGAAATTCATGACATGGTTATTTGGGTCTTCTCCTGATCGATCGTCAAAATTAGGAATGTCAGATGGTAATTTGGTTGGGATGATAGGACAATAAGGAGAATGAAAAATAGGATCATAAAAAATCCTAGATAAATCCGGTAAATCCAAAGTGGAAAGAAAAGGAAATTGTCTTTTCACTTGAGGAAAATGGTAGTTTTGAGGAGGAAGTCTTGTAGGTATATTAGTAGGACCATAAGAAGTCTGTAGATAGTTAGACAGTCCTAAAAGATTTGGTTGTGGAGGGTTTTGATCAATATTAGGTGTGTTCCCTTGGAAAGGAACATTGGACTGATAATTTTTACCCCAGGTAGGATTCATAGAACCTGGATGCGGTTGGTCAAGATTAGGGGGTACAAAAGAATTAACTTGAGGATGTTTCCACCTAGATCATTGTTGATTCCCTTGGAAAGGAAGATTCCAAGGTTGATATTGTAACGCAAGTAAACTTTGTCCATAAAATGGGTTATAACCTCCAACTTGAGGTTCCCCCCCAAGCCGAGGTTGTCCCCCAATCTGAGGTTTCCCCCCAAGTTGAGGTTGACCTCCAATAGAAATCTAAAAACTAGAAGTGACATAATGACCAATGCCTCTAATTGGATTGGATATAGTACTTCCAGGATGATTAGATCCTCCTAAAAAAGGTGGAGGAGGAATGCAAGGACCCCTAGAGAGAACCTGGGCATGTGTAGGAACAAACTGACTAGTAGCGTTATACCTAGGAGGAAAAAAACGTCCAGTCCCCCTGGAGGGATTCTGGGTAGGGATATCAATGGAAGCATTCAAGGCGTTATACCCAAGGGTAAGTGATATATTTTGTCTAAGAGGAAGTGTTCTTCCAATAGGATCTTGAGTGATAACCGCATTTTCGGTAGAAACAACCGTAGCTCATGGGACCATAACAAAATGGGCCATATGGAGGGGAATAATTGAGTGAGAACCAACCAACAATTGGTCTTAAATTGTGGTGACATTACTGGTTGTGCCAATAAAATTATCTAAAGGTAAATTATAGGTAACATACGTCTCATGCATTTGCGATGCCATAGGTTGATTATAACTCATTCCTAGTGAGACAAAAAGATCTTGCACTGAAGAAGGGGCTAAGCTAGGAATAAAAAATTAATCCATGTGAGTCGGGTTTCTAAATGATTTACTTTGAAAAATTGGATCATCTACTCAAGATATTGTGTTAGGTCCAGTATGTAGTTCAATATTCTCAACAACAACAATCTCTCTCGATGAATTCATCTAGAGTAAATGTGCATCTTGTCTAATACTCAATAAAGGATTTGGGGGAAGTCAGAATGCCTCTAAAAAATATGAAACTATTATGATTCCCTCTAAAGAGTTTGTTCTTCCAACCTCAGAAGCTACTTCGTTATTGACTACTCCCTCAGGAGAGCCTTCTGGTAAGTTACGAAGCAAAGGGAGGTAACCTTACAGATCTTTCGAGGGTAGCCCTTCCATCCTACATGAATTACAAAGGTCGATGTTGGTTGATCCAAATAAAGAACGAAATATATCTATGGACAACTAGATAAAAAAACAACACTCACTAATAAAATCTAGAAATCAAACTAAGAAAAAAAAATTATTATTTCGAGGTCACTAGTTGGTGATGAAATCCAACGTCGCAAAATCAAGACAAGGAGGGGCTGGGATAAAGCAGGTGGAAAATTTATGTTGGCGATAGGGATGATTTTAAAGATGAATTTTTTTTTTTAAATGTAGAAACCTTGGTGAATATTACTAATCCTTCACATAGAAACTATAAATGTTTGGTGATATTTTTGTAAAAATATTCAAATTTATAAGGATTTTATATAGTTTTATAAAATTTTGGCAATTTTTAAGGTAAAATAATTTTATCCTATAGAATTTGGGCGAATCATTTTTAAAATAGAGAATCTCGGTTTTGGAAAAACCATGGAAAATTAACCCATGAGTGAAATTTAGCCCCTAAAATAATCCATGGTTGGCGACCTTCTTAACAGACTTACACCTTGGTACAAGCTCCCACACATAATCGTGGGTATACCCTCAGAGGAGCGCGAGTGAGTTTAGCCAATGTCAATTCGAGGTATCATGAAGACTTGGCCCTCCATAGTCATCTCGTGTAAAGACCCTAAAGAGATAGGCTACTAAGGTTACCAACCACGACAATGATGCCTAGGGAAATGGTCAAAAGTCCAATCCACATGAAAAGGCATGGTATCTAGCCTGAAATCAACTCTAGAAGATCCCACACATAATCGTGGGTATACTCTCAAGTGACCCCCAATAATACATGCAATATCTACACAAAGACCAACAAAGAAGGGTGAGTAACTCTTCCAATCCTAATGCGACCCCATGATTGACCCTTGTATTAGAAGGGCTTCCCAGAAAAAATGTAGAAATTGTATTTGAACTTTCCCTATCACAAGATACTATTGCATGTTTTGATTCTTTGGAGAGTGTGCCTTACAACATATTCCAAAGAGTTATCCTAGCTAATTGTTGGTGAAAAGAATTCCTAGAAAATAAAAGTTGCTAATAAATTTTAAAGTTACGTTGTATTTTAGAGGTTGTTGTTTACTCAAAAGGGAGATGGAAATGAAATTGATGATGTTGTGACCTTGACCCAATAAAATGAAAGAAGAGATGAATGTGAAATCTTCTAATTCAATGAACTCTAATTACAGTAGGGATAAGGTATTCGTTTGAAGTACAAAAAACTACGAATCACAATTTCTCAATTTCGAATGAACTAAACTCCAAATAATCATAAGCTACAAAATTTTCCAATTCTTCTCTTTAACAGATATTTTGGATGCGAGAATTTTATTGTAAGAAATTACTACAAAGAAGAAGTGATTTCAGTCCTATCTTTTTGAAATCATATCAGAGATATAACAAGGAAAAATAAAGTGTAATGCAAAAAAAATCAAGACATTCTCAACACAATTCCCAAATCAAAACTCATAATATAGACAAAAATGAGAAAGATAAGAAATCATTTTGTCAAATGCAAACAAAATTGTCTTTCAATCAATAAACAATCTGGAAATTAAACTTAATCCAAAACCTCAAACAAATCAAATATCCTTCATCAAACAAGCACTCAAATCAAGATCCCGAGATTATATCCTTGTGACAAAGATCAAAAGCCAAAAAACTTGAAAAATTACAAAGACAAACTTTCAATCCCTAAAAACCAATCAAATGCAAGTTTTAAACTCATAAATCAATAAAAAAATTGTATCAAAAGTTCTTCCGAGGCAACTGAGGAAAAACTGGGTGAAAAAGACAAATTGTCTCACTCCAATAATTCCTACAGGAATAGTCACAAGATGACAGTGGGGTACAATGTGACGAGCTAAGGTCATTGCAAGCTACCAATAGAGAACAAAGCAACATCGTCTCACTGTATTGCATAAGAAGGGTGTGAAATCTTAGGGTTGTCGCAGGATGCCAATATGGTAGAGTGCGACGATCTCTGTAAATAAGGAAAAAATGGAAGAAAGGCAAAAAATCTAATTGAACTTTCAGACCCAGGGAGTCCAAATGGATCACCCACAGACTTAGAGAACAAATTTAATCAGAGGAAGGCAGGATAAAAGAAAACAAGAAGAAAAAAACCCAAATAAATTTGTATCCCCAGTATGGTTTCTAATTTTGTTATTGGATTAATCAGTAAATGCGGACATAAACAAATCTCCCTAGATCCACCTGGAACTAGAACAAAACAAAACAGAATATAAGACTTTCCGTAGGTTCTAATTATTGAGTTTACTATTTAAATAGAGATAGACAACATATCATTTAAACGTCGTTTCCTCTTTCCATTTCCATTATAGCTCCATTCCAATGCTCCAAAGATATTGAACCTACTAGGGAACACAAGCCAACAAAAATGAAAGAAATATAATATACTCAACAAGAACCTATGTATGTGATTAATGAATCATACAATAAAACAAGATTAGTTTTATGGTAAATAAACATATCATTGTATTATAATAAGTAGAAATTGGAGATTACAACCAAAGCCTTGATGTCGCAAGGTCCCCTTTCGATGGCCCTTTGCTCCAACACACACACTTTTTCTCCAAAGCCTTTGAATGAATAATATCCACCATGTAGCTTGTAGAACTAAAGCAAAGCTCCCAACAAGAATTAGAAAATATCCATACAAATCTTAGCCTATTCAACCTTCGCCTTTTCCATGAGAGATCCCCCTTTATATAGTGTGAAAGAGAGATGGATGAGGAGAATAGGATGATCCCACCAAATCAGAGAAGAGAGTAAGATCCAAACCATTCGTAGGCCACCTCATGTTCTAGAAGATCCCCTTTTATAACTTTCGTGAAGTTTTACTTTTCCTTAGCTTTTGGCATCGTCACACCCTAGATATAGTGCATCCTGCGAAGACGTTGCAATCCAGCTCTAGATTAGGGTGCGACGATAAAGAATCATTGCACCCCGTGCATTTTGTAGGGTGTGATGACCTTCCTTAATATGGTTTTTGAAAAGCGAAAGCAAATCACTTTCCTCATGGAGAAAGACTCTTTTATCTTTTCTAGGAACATGAACACATGTTGTCAGTGGATCATTGGGGTGACCAAAATAATGTGTAACACACAAATCAAAGTGTATATACATATCATCCCCCAGGTAGGCATATCCATGCTTTGAATAAGCTAACTCAAAGCATGGCTACCAATAAATAAACTACAGATCCATGAAAGTACCAACTAAGGATATGCCCACTAAATATACAATGTGGATCCATATCTCCTTAACTGAATCGGGTCGGACCATAAAATAATACACAATTGAAATATGCTATTACAAAACATAGCCATGTACCAATACACAGTGGATCTATGTGAGAAAATATATATCAATAATATTTCCCAAATGATCACTATATTGGAATCTTCTAAGTACTCAAATATTCTCCATCGCAACCTAGGTGCCTAAGGAGTTCCCATGGTCTTTTTCCGGATACCGAAATGGTACAATTCTAGCCATGTGAATATATGTGTTGATGTTGAACATGGTATAAAAAATTTCATTATCGATCATTGATGTATACCGTTAACAAGTGAAAGGGAAATTACCAATGATGAAAATGACTCACAAGGTACCCTAGCACATTCCAGCGAATCTGAACAAATAAGGTGAATTTGAAAATTTGTGGAATGATTTGATCATAGGTCAATGATGTAAACCTACTATCGAAAGCGAGGATACCTACCATTGAGTCATGGATGTTCAAAGGTACTACATGGTTTCTAAGTATAATTCATGAATAATGTGTTGCAGTTGATAGGAAAAAACTTATAGAAGGAGGGCCATGATATGTCCTCCATTGTCAATAAAAAATTGACACATGAATTTGATGTAAAATGATGGATCAAATGAGCACAAACTTACATGAGGGTGAATTTTTTTAATACTAGAAAGTGGTGGACTTAGGCTGAAACATCCCTTGAACATTTTGAGGCATGAAAAATGACTTAGCAACATTGACTAGACAAATAACATAGTGTGATGATAACTGGGGCACTCTTTAGGTGAGTCGAAGGAGTATAATGACTCATACGATTGGTATGAATCAGAGAAAAGTAGATTACCCAATTGTAAGACATGAGAAAAACATGTGTCATTTTCAAGGGAGACAACAAACAACTTCCATAATTCTTTCCAAAACTTGAACCACTTCCCTCAAATTTTTCCCCAACCATGGATGGTAAGTACCTCTTTGTTTTTTAACGAACTTCAGGAAGATATCATATTATCAATATAGCTCAGCTTCGATGAGTCCCTCATCACATGTTTAACGAACCTGAAGAAGGAGGAGTTTGATCCCATGTGGGTCCATCAATGTATAATTTAACAAGAAAAAATAAGGTAAAGTCAATAGTATTTTCACTTTTAGAGAGTCTGCAAATATATTAAAGAAGACTCCAAGGGTGTTCTTTTTCATAAATTTAGTCCCTCGATCCTGAAAAAGTATAAAACAATTCAAGGAAGAACTCTTCAAGTCGATATTGACTAGAGTATTTAGTTTTATTAAGTAGTCCATACGGTCCAAGAAAGGATTAAACTTACACCGAATATACATCCTTTCAAATCCTTTTAAGGATTGTGAAAAGAAACAAGCTCGCTCAACAATATTTTCATTTTCACAGAGTCTGAAAAGAGAATAAAGGAGACTCCAAAGAGTACCTTTATCCTACAGCTTTTATGAGACTGAAAAAGAAATAAAAGTATACTTCGTAACTTATTCTCATGTATTTATGAGCATGAGAAAGAATAGATACTAAGATCATGGTTATTTTTTTCATTATTAATGTTCTTGCGACAAAGAATGAAAATGTGCTCATGGTTGGTTTCATTTTGCAATGAGCTTAAAATAGAGAATGAAATCATGCTCAGGGTTGGTTTCATTTCTAAATGATATTGAAATCAAGAATGAAACCATGCTCAGGGTTGGTTTAATTTTTAAATGAGCTTGAAACCAAGAATGCAATTTTCCTCATGGTTGGTTTCATTTTTAAACGATCTTGAAACTGAGAATGAAACTGTGCTCGGGGTTGGTTTCATTTTTAAACGAGATTGAAACTGAAAAATGAAACTATGCTCGAGGTCATACCCATTGATGAGTTATTCTTCCAACATGATGTTGATAGGTTGGTACTTTTCCCCGGACAAAAGATAGTGGATTAACTCTATCATGATGTCTATAGGATGGATACATTATCCATAAGATTTGTTTGATCCATCGACTCTTATTCTTCATCTGGTTAACATCCTAGCTACTAATAGGAATAGGTTCACCAGAGAGGAAGGAAGAAAGAGGATCAACTGAAAGAGGTGGAATAAATGAAGGTTCAGGTACTATATCTAGTGAAAGATGAAGTAGAGGGGAATCTATTTAATTTTTTAATTAGCTTAACAAAAAATCAAACTATTCTCATCTTTATTTGTTTCATTTTTAATGGCCTTGAAACAGAAAGAGAACTATGCTCATGGTTATTTGTTTCATTTTTTTAACGAGATTGACACAAAAATAGAACTATGCTCATCTTTATATGTTTCATTTTTTAATGATATTGACACATTAAGCAAACTATGCTCATAAATCTTTACCATGGATTCCAATAGGTCTTCATCTAATAGAATAACAATGCTATGGATAATTTATGTCAATAGACTCAATAGGGGTAACGGTGAAAATATCATACTCCAAAACCCCCATTGAAGGGTTCACCATGTCAACTACTGGATCTAAGTCAAAATAAGTCGAGCATATAGTTAGAGTCTCCTTCTCATCAACAGTTGAATGCATGGGAAATGCTACGACATAATTTACATGTGACAGGGGGATACCACTTTCATATAGGGAACATTTATGGAAGTCAGATGGTCAGAAGTGAGATCAAGACTAATAAATGAAAGTTTTTCAATGGTTGTGTTTCCATTATGAGGGAAATGCATCACTTGAAAGAGTGTGGAAAAAAAAACTTTCATACTATAAACATAGTCCCTCCCAAGGAGTGAATTAAAATCCAATGGGCCTTCAACTACAATAACATCGATACAAACAATTTTACCTCCTAAGGTGATAGGAAATTGAGGAATTATCCCTAAAGTTTGACTCGATCTTCTATTAAAATCCCGTAGATGATGGGTTACTAACAAAATCTTAGGGGAACCAATATCTTTCCAAGTGGCTGGGGATAAAAGACTAACACATGTGCCTTCTTCTATAATAGTGCGACGTATGTTTTTATCACAAACTTGCACAAGGATTTGGAAAGGTAGGTAGGAAGTAAGGTGAGGCTCTACCAACTTATTCCAATGAAAGGAAATGACCTCAGTATTTGGAGGGAGTTCCGTTGAAATGGGTGAAATTACCATAGGAAGCTATAGTAACCAGAAAAAAATTAGTGGTATCCAGTTCACTCTCCAAGGGAAGGGTGGGATCGACCGAGGATTGAATCAGATCAAACACTTCATAAACCAATTGTTGGTTGGAATCATGGGAAGCAACTAGAGGTTGTTTCTAGTAAACAAAAAGTTCTTCCAAAAATTGTGAAGCTTCATCCATATGATGGAAAAGTTAATTACGGTCATGTTTCCTGCACAACTAGAAAGGAAGCCTAACTTTAACCTTTTTTCCCTGAACCTGATGATCACTAGTTGATGGATTGTCACTTGCATGACTAGCAGTGGATGGAAACATGGGTTTTTGAGAACATGTGAGCCACACTTCCATGACTTTGGGAATACTAAGGAAATGTTTAGGAAGGTGGTCACCCTGACAAATCCCGCAAGGGAATTTTGTCTTGCAACCTATCTTGTTCTAATTTTTAGCATTATCATCACTCATGACAGTGGTTGGTTGATTAGCCCCTTGCTTATTTTTCTTCTTGTTGTTATTTCTTCTCTTCTTATTCTTATCCCCCTATTTACTAGTATCAAGTCTTCCACCAGGCAATAAATAAGAAAGGGGAGAAGACGCAATAGGTGAAGAAGGAAAAGGGTCAATAGGAGGTTGATGTTCTTGGAGTGGAGAAATTTCTTGGGAAACAACAAGGGGATTCAATACCAAAGGAGTGGAAAATAACCATACTTGTAACACCATAGTGAAACTAGGTAGATTCAATGTAGCAATGTAAGGTAGACAAATGTTTCCAAAATAAGGAAAAACATAAGGTTCCCTGTGAAAAGGGGTCCCTTGGTTGGTAACCTCAATAACTCTCATCGTCGACATGGATTCAACCTAAGTTTTTATATGCATCAAATAGAAAACATTATAAAATTAACTCTAATATAAGCGAAATAAAAAAATCCCTTGTGACAGAGATAAGGGAAGTAAGGATCTTTACGAAACAATCCCCCAAGGTTCAAGTAAGAGACTGCAAAAAACTACCCTCATAGTTCATTGAAGATGATATTGAATTTTTGTCAAAAGTACCAAAAGAAATTACCCTTTTAGTGACATGTTTGGAATCCTATGAGAGGCTACTATGTTTACCAATTCAAAACGAAAGGCTAAGGGGGACAATAGTCTGTCAAGAATAGAAAATGGGCCTGGGAATACCGGATGTAAATTCATGACCCAAAAACTAAGAAGAAGTGGTGTCACCCCAAGGAATTGACACTTTTCAAATCCCCACACTTTCAATAGTCCCATTGGGATAAAGGAAGAGGGGAAATCCCAATCAATCACTTCACTTGACCTCATGTTTTCCTCTTGTGTGAGAGGATCTTTCCCGACTAATGAAAATTTCTACTACTAAATTTTAAAATCTCTAGTATTCTATAGTCTCATTCTTGTGGTATTTAATAGTTAAATATCCACCCTACTATCAAGGCTCTAAAATACTAGACTTGTTAATTTGCTATCAAAGAAAAAAGTCTAATTGATTTTAGATTATGTGCCTTGTTCCTTTTAATCGATGTTGTTTACTCAATCGGGTGCACGAAGATGAAACTAATGGTGTGATGACTCGAATCCAAAACCATGTAGAAAGAATAAAATTCAAAATGTTTTATTTCTATGAATTCTATCTAAGGAAAGGAGAAGAGCTATTTTTCTTCTTAGCGCAAATAAATGTCCAAAAATCCACCTATAAAAGTAGAATGCAAAATTTGTTTTTTCTTCTTTTAAAATTACATGAAATCTCAAATTAATAGACTATTATTTGATTTCACTTTCAATCAAAATGAAAGGACTCAATGACACTTGCAAATAATTCAAAAGATAAAGAAGATGAAGAAAGAAAGCACTCGAATAGGCTGAAAGAATACAAACACAAGAACTCTTTCAACACTTGTTAAAACAAGAATCCAAAGTGAAAAGAAAAGGAAAATCAATTTATGAAATCTCAAAATTTAAGTACGAAAGGTAAAATATCAATGCAAAGTTGCAACACATCTAAAACAACTCAGAAGTATACTTAAGGGCTCAAAATTTTTCCCAAGATGAGAAAAAAAAGAGACTAAAAAACAACGCCTAGTGCAACATAAGAAAACTCCAAATCAAAGAAAAGGATCCCAAATCAATCAAGTGAAACACTTAGGGGGTTTTGAAATAATATATA
>JZKD02S1844832.1:453504-469591 GCA_000966675.3 Picea glauca
AATTTAAAGGATAGAAAAATTCCGCCACAGTATAATTTAGACCTAGACTTTAATTTTTGTGTTGGGCGACATTTTATTAGGGAAATTGTTTTAAAAATTTCTTATCTAGTTATTCATCCTAAGGCCATCTAGGTTCATTCATTTATCATCAACAACATGACGTGCCCTTCAGGATGCACTAGGTGCTCCAAGGGTGCCACTCGCCTCATCTGTTTCCCTTGCACGACGTGCCCTTTAGGACACACTACGTGCTCCAAGTGTGCCACTCGCCTCTTTCCATTTTTCTTGTGTGATGTGCCCTTCAAGATGCACCATGTAATCCAAGGGTTCCAATTGCCTCTTAACTGAATTGGTAGACATCAAAAACCCCTGGAGTCAATACTCCACCAGCTGAACCTGTGGAAGACTAAGGGCCCCTAAGGAATAAGGCCCCCGCCTTATTGCATGCCCCTTAGAATCATCGTGAGTGACTGTCGCAGTATTCCCTCACGGCATCGTGGGTCCTCTTGAACTAGGTAAAATTTAACCTATAGTTTGAGCCACAGTGGGAGTGCTAGTAGGTTGTGGCAGGGTTGTTGTCCACAACTCTCCCTCAATATATCTGGTAATCGTGCGTGCCCCTTCTACTCCACATGTGAGTCTGGTCGACAAGCTATCATCAGCCTGCATCATCAACAAATCATGTCCAAAATATATCCATAATCATATTATCTAATCAGATGCACTAATATCACATATAAAACAATCAAACCCCAATATTTCACTCCCTGACTCGATCCAGGGTCCAAGGGGTTCCATCGATGCCTCTGCATCCTTGAGGTCCAAAATATTTCACACTCAATAAAACTGAGTCAAGAACACCTGTCTATGCCAAGGCAACAAAACAACATGTCATCAACACATAACACCTCATAATCCAAATCAAAAGTTTAATAGTATAATAATCTGGATCACTTGTGAGCAAGTGTCCTCAAAGAACAAGTTCGCTCAGTCTGCGTAAGAGCGGGATGTTACATACACCCCCTCTTGTTCTAAACCTTGTCCTGAAATTTCACAGTATAATTGCCGAAATAATGTGTATCATAGTATCATAACTCTATCTATCAAACAAAAATGGAAACTGTTGGCACATATCATATGCATCCTCCCAGGTCATCGAGTGTGGACTATAGTTGTCCCACTGGACCTTAACCTGCTCTATTGTTTGATTCCATAGCTGTCAAATGTGATGATCCAAGATGCATATCTACTCATCCATGAGCGCACCCTCATCCAACACCCGCAAGGTGCTCAAGTCAAAACATGTGTAGGATCACTAATCATAATGTCTTAGACAAAGACTTGAAAGACATCGTGCATACGCCTCAAGAATCCGAAAGGCTAGTCAAAAGGTTATGGGCCCCTCTTTTCCACAATATCATAGGAGATAGTTTATCCCCTTTTCTGAACTTGATCTAATTCTTATGCGGTTTCTGCCACAAAAATATTCGATCGCCACATCGTAACTATGGTCGACACGACACGCATCGACATAACTCTTCTACTGATCCTACGTTTCCTTAATCATTTGCCTTATGGTTTGTATTTTCTCTTCCACTTATTGGATCACTTATGGTCCCACCAGGACCCTATCCTCAATCCAATCCCAACTCAAAGGTGTCTGACATGGTCTCCCATAAAGAAACTCTAAAGGCACCATCTCAATGGTGCTTTGGTAACTGTTGTTATAAGGGAATTCCACCAGTGGAAAGAATTCTCCCCAATGTATTTGTTGGTCCATCACGTATAGGTGCAACATGTCCTCCAAGGTTTGGTTCCTTCGTTCATTTTTCCTGTTAGTCTCCAAGTGATACGTAAAACTGAATTTAAGTTGGATTCCCAAGGCCTCTTGGAAACTCATCCAAAATCATTCTATAAACATTGATCCTCGATCAGATATAATCCTCTTAGGCACACTATGCAGCCTCATGATCTGACTGATGAAAACTCTAGATATGTCAGGTGCCTGATACATCATACACACAAGAATCAAGTGAGCACTCTTCATCATAGTGTATACTATGAAAATCGAGTCATGTCTCCTTTCCATCAGTGGAAATCCAACAATAAAATCCATCGAAATAACTTCCCATTTCAATTCTAGAATAGCGTGTGAACATAGTAATCATGTTGGGTGTTCATGTTTAGCCTTTACCTGATGACATTCTAGACATCTGGTCACCTTGTTGACTATGTCTGCCTTCATTCCCTTCAAGAAGAATAAGGGTTTACGGTCCGCCCTCATATTCGTGACTCTTGAGTGAGCCATGCACACTGCTCTATGAGCCTCGTTTAGGATCAATCTCCTCAAATCGTCATTTGGTGGTACGTAAATCTGATTTTTAAACCTCAATAAACCATCGTCTTCAAACGTAAATCCTTCAAATCTTGGTACCATCCTCATTTTTTGTCCGATAAAACTCGTGACCTCTCTGTACCAGTCATTGTCACGCTATAAAATTAGAATCTTTTCACATAGATTAGTCTGAAGAGGAAACATCGAAAATATGCGTGGTCTCCGACTCAATGCATATGCCACTTGGTTCATGGTTCCTTTTATGTAAGTAATCTTGAAGTCGTACTCGCTAAGCAATTATGACCAACATTGTTGTCACGCGTTCAGGTCACTTTGCATAAAGATGTGTTGTAGTCCACAGTGGTCAGTCTTTAGTTCAAATTTTCATCCAACAAGGTAGTGTCTCCAAACCTTCCAGGCATAAACGATGGCTAACAACTCCAAATTGTGCATCAAATAGTTCTCCTCATGCCTTCATAGTTTCCTCGATATATAGGCGATCACCCGTTCGTCTTGCATCATGACTCCACCTAAGCATTCCTTGGATGCGTCAGTGCATACCAAGAAGTGCACGTCCATGAGAGAGACCTTTAGTATCGATGTTGTTGTTAACATCTCCTTCAGCCTCTGATATGCTTCCGCGTATTTCTCGGTCCAAACAGACTTCTTGTTTTTCTTTTGAAATTTCGTGATCAGATTTTTTATCTTCAAAAATCCCTCAATAAACCCTTAATAGTATCCTGCTAAACCCCTGAAGATACGCACTTCCGATATATTCATCAGCACAGGCCATTCCATAATATCCTCAACCTTTGTTGGATCCATGATGATACCTTCGCCGGAGATGACATGCCCTAAGTAGTGAATCTTTGATTGATAACAAGAGAATTTGGACAACTTCGCATACAATTTGTGCTCTCGCAGACACTGTAGTACCAAGCGCAAGTGATTTTTATGATCCTCCATCATCCGAGAGTAAATCAAACTATCATCGATAAATACTTGGAAGAACTTGTCCAAGTACTCGCAGAACATCCCGTTCATCAAACTCATAAATACCCTTGGGGAATTTGTCAGTCCAAATGGTAAAACAATAAACTCGTAAGGTCCAAACCTTGTCTTAAAGGCAGTCTTATGGACGTCATCCTCCTTGATTCGTAACTGGTGATACCCTGATCGCAAATAGATTTTTGAGAACACAGTCGCACCATTCAATTGATCGAACAAATAATCAATCCTCGGTAACAAATATTGATTCTTGATCGTTGCCTTGTTCAATTGATGGTAGTCAATGCAAATCCTCCATGACCCATCCTTCTTTCATATGAAAATAACACATGCACCCCATGATGACACACTCGGACGTATCAGTCCCAGGTCAAACAATTCTTTCAGTTGCATTCTCAACTCCTGTAACTCCGGGGTCGAAATCCGATAAGGCATTCTAGCTATTGGTTTAGTCCTCGATTTTAGGTCTATAGTAAACTCCAATTCCCTCTCCAGGGACATCCCAGGTAACTCCTCCATAAATACGTCTGCAAACTCTCTCACCATAGGAAGGTGTTCTATACCTTCCGCTACTCCCTCATCGTTTAACGCAAGGATGGCATAAAGCTTACATCCCTTGTGAATGCTCTTCCAAAGCTGCAAGGAAGAGATGAACCTGAGGGAAACTCCCTGGTTCCTACCTACAATCACTTGCCTTTGTCCTTCATCATCGAATAAGCTCAACCATTTCATATTACAGTTGACTATCACCTCATGCGATTCCATTCAGTCCATACCAATCACGACGTCATAAGATCCAAGATCGTGACGTATAGGTTGGCCCTGGTGACAAAATCTCCCAAGCTAAGGGTACAGCCCATAACCCTTCCTCCAAACTTCTGTTTGGCTCCCGAATCCCTCTCTATGAAGCTAAACTCATCCTATTCGACTACCTTTACCTTAATCCTTTTAGCGCTACACCAGAAGTGAAACTCTCGGTAGCCCCGAGATCTATCAAAATACTAAGGGTCTGGTTAGCGATGGTACCTAACGTCTCGAGCATAGTCGACTGGTGCTCTACCTAGCGATTATTCACTGCGACATGAATCCGATGGGCCTTGCCCAAGCTCCCAAGGTAGTGGGTCTGGCTGATCCAGATGCGTCGACCCTTTCCTCTAGGAAGGAATACTGGTAATGTGGCACCCCACAACCCAACACACTTTCTTAGGTCCAGTAATCTTGGTACCCGAAGTAGAAGCTGAATTCTAACAATAAGGCCAAACTTGAACTTATTGACCTTAATTTTTTGGGTAACTTTGTGCAAAGCATATAAAAGCAGCTCCAAAATGGGCCTCATACTCGGGCACCGTGTTTCTACCTCGTCGCAAGGCATCGAACTTGTTGAGATAATGCTCAATGAATTCCTTAGAAAGATACCTCTCTTGGAACCGTCCCTCGAATAGTTCCCATGACACGTCATCAACGTCCATGTTCAAAAGTGACAGGAGCATCTTCTGCCATAAAAGAGCGCTCCCCTTCAGTCGAAAGATCACCATGTGGGCCTTCATGGAGAAGATCATAATCACAAAGCATGAAGCACAACGCCTTTCTTTACAATCGTGCCTCAATGACACAACCATCCGTGACACTCGTGGGCTTAAGAACTCAACTCTCTCAAGTTCTCGGTGGATGCTAACAATACTAGCTAGGGCAGGCTATGGACCCTTAGGGGTACAGGTGCCCCGACCTCATCTCAATACCGATGATGAATCAAGGCCCTTTGAAAATACCTAGAAGGGCCTTGTCAAACCATCATCATCCCTTACAACAAGCGAATCCAACTCAAGGACTTGTTCCTCCCCTTGGTGTTTCGACTCCGAGGGTTCATGAACTTCTGGAGGCATCACACCTCCTTCCATGAGACAATGTTATGAGCCTCTTAGGCATCCTCTAAATGAGATCACCACAAGGACATATTAAGGTTTTTAATTAACGCAAGGATTAATACTCACGGGTTTACTGTAGTGGAAGGCCTGGCGATCCATAGTTGTAGGGTTGACCATACTCTGATACCATCTACAACGACCCCATTGTTATGGCCACGGCCAAAGCCAATTTTTTTTTTTTGTATTTAATAATTAAGGGGCAAGAAGGAAACAACGACACCATGCAAAGGCACAAGGGAAACCAGACAAAATAGGCATAGAATAACCATAGGTAATGACTAACTTCCCGACAAAACAAGACATGCCTACAAGCTAAGAGACCACTTCCCCTTCACAACATGACGATGTTGACGAACAAAACTAGAACCTCAAGGCACAAGAAACAAGGCATGTGCCCAAGTAAACATACGATGCTCAGCCACACTCACATGGTAGGCACCGACTTCGACCAAGCTATCATTCACCGCTAACCCATAGGACACGCCATGATCCCCTCATTAGGGACCATGTCATCCCTAGATGAGAGGTGTGCCAATAGTCCTTGGCACAAAACAAAAGGGACCAAGACTCAAGAAAACTCCGACGTGCTAGGAAACAAATACTAACTGGGAGACTATACCTACCCAACACAAAGGTTGATGAGACACATGAGGACGAAGACAAGGGGTGACGCCAACCCACACGATATCATCCCCACCCCCACCAATCACCCAATCTAACTAGTCTATGATTACATTCAATTTTAACAACGGTTCCATTCTAACGGGGCACGCCAAGTTACAATTAGATAATAATGCATTAGCTAAATAAATATTAATACAATTAATTTTGCAAATCTAAGTGGTCCAAAATAAAACCATAATTATAAATGCCCTCTATCCTTAATTAAAATTCAATCCAGCGAGTCTAAAATTTGCAATCCATTCCTTACTTACCTATCAAATTTTAATCTTTAACACAACCTAATCGGTCAAGTCTATGTTAATCCAATTTCTCCATCCAACTAGGAATTAATTAAATAACAACATTTACAATCTTAAAGTAGAATGATTCCATTAAAACATTTATGAGCAATTAATCTCATCATGTAGACTATTATATCGACCAAACTAACAATACTAGTTGTCATTAATATTGAGAAGGAAACTACCAACTATTAACGTCATTTTAGAAATCTAACAAGGCAACAACATCGCAGTTACATGACAATTATTATAGAAAAACAAGGCAATTGATGTAACAATTAACATGACAGTTAATTCATCAATAACGAAGCGATTTACATAACTGTTATCATAATGAGTAATATAGAAATGAAAATGTGATTAACGTTTTAATTAACATAATCATTAGTAAAGCAATAACAAGGAAATTAATGTAAAAGTAACAATCAATATAACAATAACAAGAAAATTAATATAACCATAACAACACAATTAATATATCATTAAGAAAGAATCTAGTCCCCATTAACTCACTGTAGCAAATTATCCTGGCAATTAATATGACAATAATATAGCATTTAATATTGCAATTAACATGGAAATTAACAGTAAAACGCATGGAACATTTAAGGAAAAATGGTGTCCAATCCAACAATTGTAGTCAACCATTTAAAGGGGAAAAACATGGGCACACTAATAGAAAAATAGAGTCACAGTTAATGGTGAATTGTTGTGCCATACCCTAGCAAGCACATGCTACCATTTAATGGCAATTCGTGGGCATTTAAAGTCAACTCAATCCACCGTTTGAAAGAAAAAATGTGGGCATTTAAATGGCAATCTCAGTCTCATTTGAAAGCAAAAATGTTGGCATTTAAAACAACAACTCAGTCTCATTTGAAAGAAAAAACATGGGCATTTAAAACAACAAACTCAGTCTCATTTGAAAGTAAAACATGGGCAATTAAAAAAACTATCTCAGTCTCATCTGAAAAAAAACATGGTCATTTAAAATAACAAACTTAGTCTCATTTGAAAGCAAAAACATGGGCAATTTTAAACGACAATCTATGTCTCATATGAAAGCAAAAATGTGGGCATTTAAAACAACAATATTTGTGTCATTTGAAAGCAAAAACGCGGGCATTTTAAACGACAATCTTTGACAACTTTTAAAAGAAAAAACGTTTTTCCATTTCCAGGATACCAATACAAAATGCAAATATGAATCAATTCATTTTTCCATTTCCTGAATACCAATACAAAATGAAGACATGAATCAATTCATTTTTTCATTGCTAGAATACCAATACAAAATGCAGACATGAATCAATCCATTTTTCCATTTCTAGAATACCAATACAAAATGCAGACATGAATCAGTTCGTTTTTCCATTGCCAGAATACCAATACAAAATGAAAACATCACTCAATTCATTTTTCCATTTCTAGAATACCAATACAAAATGAAAACATGAATCAATTTGTTTTTCCATTGCCAGAATACTAATACAAAATGTAGACATCAGTCAATTCATTTTTCCATTACCAGAATACCAATACAAAAATGCAGACAACAATAAGAGAACCGAAAGGATCCAATCAGCCAATTACAACAATGGAGGTAAACGAATGATAGGTTCATCCTTTGCTCATCATCCTGGCATAGAAAAGAAGGGCATTGAGATCCATAGGTCTATTAACGTCGAAACGATGACCGTAGATCAGGCTCCTGGCCGACTGATCATGCAAGGACTGAGGAGCTAGGGACGAAGGGAAACAACCACAATGGTGACAATCAATACACCACAGGGTGGTCAAGACATGTGAGGAAAAAAAAGCCATGGGATTCAATCAATCATCGAGCTAGGATATAAAAATTTCAGTGAACAATCTAGACAATCATTATACTTACCCAATTAAACAAGTAGATCCCAAGCATAAATCCTACAACAATCTACCATACAAAATTAAGAAAGTGTATGGTTGCCTAATAGTCCGCTATGAGTTGAAGTCCTACGCACTCCCTCTTGCCGACTGATGAGACTTCATCGGTACCTCCTAGCCAATGCTAGGGGTACTCTTCTTCCCCCTTAGCCCCCAAATCTGCAATGGGGCCACGCACACTATCCATAGATTCAACTAGATCCCAACTCACCTCGCAAGGCTGAACTACCACTCGTCACTGAGCTAGGTATCCCAACTCCCACAAGCTAAATCAATCAGGTATAAATTTCTACAACATAACATTGCGCAAACAGAAGAGACCCATCATCCTTCTCCTCCCTCCATTATATAGAGTTTTGAAGTCCTTTACCTTCCCAAAATCCCATTTAATTTAATGTTTAATAAATTAATTCCTAAAAAGCCTCCGCATACAAGTGTCACCCATCCTCTTCATTCCTCCATAAATTAATTTATTTAATTAATTAATTACCCCTATTTCCCTCACCCACCTGAAATCAATCCTAGAATCGCTCATAGGTGTCTCCATATTCCCTTACAAGTTTTAATGACTTTCCCCATTCCCAATTTACTAGTTGAATTAATTTAGAAAGTTCTTACATGCTAGATACCTTACTAAGTTTGACTTATTTCTTTTTCCCTTGTGTTTCCCTTTTCTTTTTATGTTTCCCTCTTTTCCTAGTTTCCTAATTATTTTAGATTTCCCTTTTTCCCCTTTTCATTTAGAACTTAATTTGACAGGTGTAGAATTTTATTTTATTTTCCTTTTCCCTTTTTAATAAATAAATTTTAAATTATCATAATATAATAAAACAATTATTTCCCATTTTTTTTATCCCAACATATTTTTATGAATCAATTAAATTGTTTACTCCCTTCTTGTTACAAGATTAATGAAGATTATCATGATTATTTATTTTATATATATATTGATAGAAAAATTCTGCCACAGTATAATTTAGATCTAGACTTTAATTTTTGTGCTGGGCGACATTTTATTAGGGAAACTATTTTAAAATTTTCTTATCATGTTATTAATTCTAAGGCCATATAGGTTCATTCGTTTATCATTAACAACGCGACGTGCCCTTCAATATGCACTAGGTGCTCCAAGGGTTCCACTCGCCTCGTCTATTTCCCTTGCACTACTTGCCCTTTAGGACGCACTACGTGCTCCAAGGGTGTCATTCACCTCTTTCCATTTTTCTTGTGTGACATGCCCTTCAAGATGCACCACGTGCTCCAAGGGTGCCACTCACATCTTGAATTACTTGGTAGACGGTAAAAACCCCTAGAGCCAATACTCTTCCAGGTGAACTTGTGGGAGACTAAGGGCCTCTAAGGAATAAGGCCCCCACCTTATTGCATGCCCCTTAGAATCATCGTGAGTGACTGCTGCATTCTTTCCTCACGACATCATGGGTCCTCTTGAACTAGGTAAACATTAACCTATAATTTGAGCCACGGTGGGAGTGCTAGTTGGATGTGGCAAGGTTGTTGTCCACACCTCTCCCTCAATATCTCTGGTAGTCATGTGTGACCCTTCTACTCCACATGTGATTCTGGTCGACAGGCTATCATCATCCTGCATCATCAACGAATCATGTCAGAAATATATCCATAACCATATCAACTAATCAGATGCACTAATATCACATATAAAACAATCAAACCCCAATATTTCACTCCCTAACTCGATCTGGAGTCCAAGGGGTTCCATCGATGCCTCTATATCCTCGAGGTCCAAAATCCTACACTCTCAGTAAAACTGAGTCAATAGCACCTCTCTATGCCAAGGCAACAAAACAACATGTCATCAACACATGATGCCTCATAATCCAAATCAAAAGTTTAATAGTATAATAATCTGGATCACTTGTGAACAAGTGTCCTCAAAGAACAAGTTTGCTTAGTGTGTGCAAGAGAAAGATGTTATATGTATTCAAAAAGTACTGAATTCAAAGTATAGAATTCAAATTCAAAATATTGTAACTAATATAATTGATTGTAATTACAATTTGATGTTTTTCAAAAAACATAAATAGATTTTTCTCATAATGTCGAGGAAGACGTTGAAACCAAAATTGAAGCATAAGGCGTTGAAATTGAAATTGAAGTAAAAGACGTTGAAACCGAAATTGAAGCGGAAGATGAATCACCTATAAATATGTACATAAATTTAGATAATACAATATGAACACTCAAGTATATATAATTTAATGAATTTTTGTTCGGGTTATTGTTTTTAATATAAACTTTAAATTGAAATATGCAGGAGAATCTATTAACATTAATGATGAAATATTATAAAATGTTGATACTAACAGATTTGGGAAGAAAAACGCTAAGAATTATATAATATATCAAACTAAGAATATGCATAATACTTTTTTTAAAGATGAATCAGTAACAATACAAGCTCAATTTTTACTTTGTCTAATGAAGTCAAGAAAGTTAAAAGAGGCAACATCATTATTGGGTATTCAAAAGTCGACAAAGGATACAAAGGTGAAAAATAATGTATTTAACAATATAAATAGTGTATTAAAATATTTTTGAAAATCTCGAAAAGAGGATGTCTGTGTTGCACGTAGAGAGATACAAACAACAATTGTTTCATCTAGCAATATAAAAGATCATTTGACATGACATATGGAAAAAATGATGGGAACGTCAAGAAAAACATTGCACAAACATATAAAATTTCAATTGCAAATAGATGTAAATGATGAATTGGCTTGTTGGACAATGATTTCTAGAAAACCCTACAAAGATAGACTTGCAGAAAATGTTAAAGAATTGGCTCGTAATTGTTGGTTGGAAGAATATCGTGTTTCACCACATACAAGGGATGTGTTGCGAAAAGGAATAGCATGAAAACAATATGAAGAACATCCAAAACATATATTTCCAATGACACAAATAGATTTGTTCAATAATTTCAAAGAAAAGCACAAATAAGTTAAAATTTTCATCAATACATTTGTGTAACAAAAACCATGGTTTGTTAGACCCATCATTGTTTGTGACACTTGTTGTTGTCGTTATCATGTGGAATTTGAGTTGTATTATGACACTTTTTTGGATTTTGGTAAAACTTTATGGTCAGGTTCACCTCCTCCTTCCACATTTCGTGTTTTTATATCTAAAATTCTATGTGAAAGAGAAGATGATGGTTTATTTTACAAAAACAAATGCGTTGGTGGAAAGAAATGTGATCGTTGTGGAAATATAAGATTGTTTCATTCAAAGTATCATATTGATATGAATGATCAATCATTTTCTAATATAAGAGTCAATTGGAAGAGATATGAATATATGAACAACACAACTCCACATTATTCAAATTCTATTTCCAAAAGGATTGATTTGAAGGTAGATCAAATCCGTGTGATAGATTTTTTGAATAAGTTTGAGGAAGAAATCTATAAATACACCAAGCATTCACATAAATCTCGATGGTAAGATCTACAATTCAAAGAATCCTGTGAAGTGTTTCCACCAGGGAAAATTTATTCTGTAGTTGATTTTGCAGAGAATTACACATTCGCTGCACAAAAAGAAATACAAAGTGAATATTATCATTTTGATCAAGTCACGATATTTTTCCATGTTCTATATAGACATGCTCAACAGATTCTTGATAACATAGAAATCACCAATGACAAACGACATGTTATTAAAGAATGTCACTTTTATATAAGTGATGATCGAGCACACGACACACATTATGTACAACATTGTTTTGATAAATTTTATGATTCATTGAAAGAATGCGAAATCAGATTCAATCGACATTGAAAATGGTCATATGGGTGTGCGGGTCAGTTCAAATCTTCACGATCATTCTATTAGTTATGTTATCTTTATAAAAAAATAAACATTACATATTGTTGGAATTTTTTTGAGACTGGTCATGGAAAAGGAGAGCACGACGATGCAGGGACATGTATAAAACGATCACTTTGAAGGTATCAGTTGAACCCTCATGCCGATCGATTTGAATACATTGAAAAAGTTGTTGAATGGTGAAAAATGGATTTAAACCATGAATATAATCCATCAAGTGATGTGTCTAGGTGTGTCTATATAAAAATGTTACATGTATGTACACAAGATATATAAATTTGAATGTCTTCAAATTTATATTCAATCTTCAATCATTTTCTTGAGAGATTTCAAGTTAACAAGTTATTGTCTTATGCAGGTTTTTTTGTTATGTTGGAATTGAAGATGTAAATATATCAATCCCATATGACGCCAGTACAATACCTGGGACATGAAAAATACATTTAGTTAACACAAAACGTTTTCAAAATGGGTTTTCATTTGATACAAGAAATGACTCTTGTTTTTGTTCAGTTTGCATAGAGGACACAAAATCCATAGATATTTGGGAGAACAAAAATGAAGAATATGTTAAAGCTTGGAGACATGTTGAACTAAATGTAAAAGGTAAAATGTCACTTGCAAGCTCAGAGGATATGGAATCAAATTAAATTATAGTGTCAGTTGATGGTGATAGAGTTTTTGATCTTGTTAGAGAAGGTGATTTTTATGTTTAAATTTTTTCAAATAACTTGTAGATGTACTTGTGTGATAATCTAACATGAATTATTTGTTTTCCAATATATCCAATTATTTGCAGGAGATGTTGTTTCCATGGTTTCACCTATAGGAAACACTAAAAACGTGAAATATTATTTGATGTGATGCACGAAACAATAGATGAGGCTATTAGAAGATTTTGATGATAACAATTTTATATATGAAAGAGGATCCATTGTATTGAAATGATATTTTTTTCAAGAAACCCATCAAATCGATACTCATTTTCACTTTCAAGACTACCAGCCAGATGTCACAAGTTGTAAATATAGTCATTTGGTAAGAGAAACACACATAAATTTAAAAAAAGTTCAATACAACAACAACCAAAAAAAAAAAAAAAAAAAAGATAGAAAATGGAAAATGTCCAAAATCGATCATGAATGAATAATTGAAGATGGAATACCATTACGATGTTTTTAAACAAGTGGCACATGTACATTCCAGAATTTTTTATTTTTCATTGAAAGTACATTCCATATTTTGATGACTTGTTTTGACTATCTTCAAACATATTTCCAAATAGGATATTTATAAAAAGGGTATGTATAAAAAACTCCTGATCATTCTTAAAAAACACAGATAAAATATGGTTCAACCATATTTTATCTGTATTTTTGAACCATTACACCAATCAACATGATTTTATAAGCATTACACCAATCAAAATTGAGTTGTATACCTCTTGTATGAGCATTTTATTTTAAACTAAAAAATTGTTAAACACCATTTCCATTAAACACTTACTTTTTTCAATAGTATTTGTTTCCATTTTATTTTAATAATATTGCATTAATTTTAAAAAAAGTTAAACATATTTTATATTTTCTATTGTAATAATATCTTGTTTCAAATTTTAACTCATTCCGATTTTTATTTTATTTTACGAGAATTATATAAATTAAAGTTGAATTGAACATTTATTTTATTTTGAATATTTTTTTTAATTATTGTTCTCAAAATTAAAGAAAAGTTAAAAACCTCTCTTTCATTTTGAGATTTTATTTTATTAAGGGAACAATTAAAGAAAAGTTAAAAACATCTTTCATTTTGAGATTTTATTTTATTAAGGGTATACTGACCTTTAGGTGAATATCTCTTATAGCTTTAGCATTTTTCTAATGACTACATGATAAAATTAAAGAAGAGTTGATCATCTCTTCCATTTTAAGGTTTTATTTTATTTTCACATCATTTTGAGCATTTTATTATATCATTAACACAAAAACCAAAACAGAGTTGAACATCTCTTCTATCTCAAAATTTTATTGTATAAACATTATCTATAATTAATTTGGATATCTCTTCTATCTTGAGAATTTTATTTTTATTACTATTGCACCAATCAAAGAAGAGTTGAACATCTCTTTTATCCTTGATTTGAGAGCATTGACTTCTTTAAGTGGTCATTTTTTTTTTCATTTTTTAAATTAATATGAACTAACAACTAAAAACAATTTAAATATCTCTTCCACTCATTGTAATAACACTTTACTAATAATATCATATATATACTAATATCTCCATTCTAATTATTAAGTTGATAAATACATTTAAAATTTCAAATTATTTAGTATCTTAATTTTAATAATTAAATTGATTTTCATGTAAACTTATTTAGAAGTGTTAATCACTAGAATTAAATTGTAATTAATAGACCTGTTCTCTGACAAAGTTAAGGAAAGTAATACAACCTTCTTTAAAGTCAAGTGAATTAAATTGTAATTAATAGTTCTCTTCTCTAACAAAGTTAAGGAAATTAATACAACCTTGCATAAAGTCAAGTGAAGACCCTTACAAAAATGTGGGTTTATGTGAATAATACTAAACCATAGCCTGCAAATCATTTTCCTAATGTAATTCTCTTTAATACATGTTATCTAAGTTGTACAAGGGGTATGTGTTGTTCTTTGGAATGTCTAAAACACAATTCTTGAATGCATATCTCCTCCCTTGAATTCCACATTGGTTACCTTCTTCCAAAATCAAACACAAGTTTTCTGAAAGTAAATTGGTAGATCATGATTTTTTTTTTCTTTTAGTGTAGTTCATACCAGCATAGGCTTTGCATGGTTTAAAGTGTTTTCTACTACCATAATATATTATCAAATAAGTTTTTCATGGTTTAACATGTTGTGTACTATTATATATTCTTAAATAGATATGCAATGATACAATCTTGTATGTTTGACATTTCACTTTTTTCTTGTCTATCTATTGAGTTTGCAGATTATTAAATATATTTAAACAACAACACATTCTATGAGTTTTCATATATGATCTCATATGCCTATCTTTCCTTTACTTTTTCTTTTATTTTTTTTTATTAGTTAAGTGCATCTATGTAAACCAATTTATTTAGCATATCTCATGTGCATTTCTTTCCTAAATAGTTTTTCCTTTAATTTTTTTTATTGGTTAAGTGCATCTATGTAACCAACATAATCATTAGTAACTAGAAAAAAAAATAGAATCTGCTAAAATCTGTTAATCTCCTAAAAAGAATAAAATTTTATTTTTCATTAGTAACTAGAATCTGCGAAAATTATTCTGCCAAAATTATTTGATGATATGTCAATAGAATCATATTTTTGACAGTCCACAGTGAACATAAAATGAAACATTTAAATTAAGAAGAGTATTTAAGAGTTTGATGTTTAATTTAATGCATTGTAAAAATGAGAATACATACACAACATTAGTTCATTACTAGTTAACTTTGCCACTTTTTGACAATAGAATCATATTTTTGACAGTACATAGTGAACATAAAATGAAACATTTAAATTAATACATAGCAGAAAAGTATTTACGAGTTTGATGCTTAATTTAATTCATTGTAAAAAAGAGAATACGCAAAACATTAGTTCATTACTAGTTAACTTTGTCACATTTTGACAATGGAATCATATTTTTGATAGTACACAGAGAACATAAAATAAAACATTTAAATTAATACATAGCAGAAAAGTATTTAAGAGTTTGATGCTTAATTTAATGCATTATAAGAAGGAGAATATACAAAACATTAGTTCACTACTAGTTAACTTTGTCACTTTTTGACAATAGAATCAGATTTTTGACAGTACACCCTGAACATAAAATGAAACATTTAAATTAATACATAGGAAAAAAGTATTTAAGAGTTTGTTGCTTAATTTAATGCATTGTAAAAAGGAGAATATACAAAACAGTATTTCATTACTAGTTAACATTGCCACTTTTTTTCTATCAACTTTGAGAAATCAAATATGAAACAATAATTGCTATTTTGAATTCCAAAATTATGAAATATATATATA
>JZKD02S1844832.1:508181-539310 GCA_000966675.3 Picea glauca
TCCTGGTGGTTGTGTATGTGCTATCTTCCCTGTAACCTCAGCCTGAGTTTAGATTCCTTGCCTTGGGGTGGAGCTCGGTCTTAGCTCGGGGGTGACCTACTGTTGAGCTGATGAATAGTGTGGTCTAAGGCTGGGAGGTTCATGGAAGGCCTGCACTTGGTTGGTGTAATTCTACAGCCAAAAAAGATAAGTATTGAATTATGATTTAATCATGTTGTTGTTTTGTATCATGTTTTCCGCTGTGTAAATGAATTAATGATGAATGCTATGGTTTGTTTAATTATAGCAGTACCCATATATTTTACTCTGAGTTTTAAGTGTGTTTAATTGTGTTAAATGCATTTGCTTATAAAACCCAGTATGAGTTCTGTAGATTCCATGTACAGAATGGTAACTGAGAGGTTTGGTAAAACCCGGGTAGTGAAAGGGTACACTAGAATGACGAATGTCCCGAAAGTGCGTAGCTTCATGGGTTTAGCAGGATAATGTCGATGGTTCTTCGAGGGGTTTTTGAAGAAAGCAAATCCAATCACAAAGTTGCAGAAGAAGAACAAGAAGTTTGTTTGGACCGAGAAATGCGCGGAATAATTTTGGAGGCTCAAAGAGCTATTGACAACAACACTGACACTAAAGTTCCCTGACATGGATGCATAATTCTTAGTATGCAATGACGCATCCAAGAAAGGCTCAAGCAGAGTCTTTATGGAAGATAGTCGAGTGATCACTTACATCTCGAGGAAACTGAGAAGGTAGGAAGAGAACTATGCGATGAACGATTTGGAGTTGTTAGCCATTGTATATGCCTTGAAGGTTTGGAGACATTACCTTGTTGGATGAAAATTTTAATTAAAGATGGACCACTATGGACTACAACACATCTTTATACAAAGAGACCTGAACACATCACAATGGTGTTGGTCAGAATTTCTTAGCGAGTATGACTTCAAGACTTATTACATAAAAGGAACAGTGAACTGAGTGGCTGATGCACTGAGCTAGAGACCATGCATATTTTTGGTGTTTCCTCTTCAGACGAATCTATGTGAAAATATTCTAACTTTACAGGGTGACGATGACTGGTACAAGGAGGTCGAGGATTTTATCAGAAAAAACAGCATGATGGTACCAATATTTGAAGGATTTACGTTTGACGATGATGGATTATTGACGTTTAAAAATCAAATTTATGTACCACCGAAGAACGGGATGAGGAGCTTGATCCTAAACGAGGCTCATAGAGTAGTATACATGGCTCACCCAGGAGTCATGAAGATGAGGGAGAACCTTAAACCCTTATTCTTCTGGAAAGGGATGAAGGAAGACATAGTCAACTATGTGGCCAAATGTCTAGAATGTCAGCAGGTAAAGGTCGAACATAGACATCCAACAAGATTAATACAACCACACGCTATTCCGTAATCAAAATGAGATGTTATTTCGATGGATTTTATTGTTGGATTGCCACTGACGACAAGGAGACACGACTTGATTTTCGTAGTAGTCGACACTCTGACGAAGAGTGCTCATTTTATTCCTGTGCATATGATGTATCAGGAACCTAACATATCTAGGGTTTTCATCAGTGATATTCTAAGGCTGCATGGTGTGCCTAAGAGGATTATAACTGATTGAGGATTGGTGTTTACTAGACAATTTTGGAATAGTTTCCAAGAGGCCTTGGGAACCCAACTTAAATTTAGTACTGCGTATCACCCAAAGACTTACAGGTAGACCAAACGAACGAACAAGACCTTGGAGGACATATTGTGCATGTACGTGATGGACCAACAAAAGTGTTGGGAAGAATTCTTTCCACTGGTAGAATTCGCTTATAACAACAGTTACAAAAACACCATTAATATGGAGCCTTTTGAGTTCTTGTATGGGCGACCATGTCATATGCCTTAGAGTTCGGATCAACTTGAAGATAGGGTTCTGGTGGGACCAGAAGAGATCCAAGAAATGGAAGAGAAAATGCAAATGATAAGACAAAGGATCAAAGAGGTGCATGATCAACAAAAGAGTTATGTCAATGCGCACCGTGTCGACCGTAGTTACGAGGTTGGCGATCAAGTCTTCTTGCAGTTAAAACCACATAAGAGTTCAATCAAGTTTGGAAAGGGAGCTAAAATATCTCCTAGGTTCATGGGACCTTTTGATATTGTGGAGAGGAAGGGGCCCGTGGCCTATCGACTAGCCTTGCCTGATTCTTTGAGGCGTATGCACGATGTTTTTCACATATATGTTTTGAGAAATTAGATTAGTGAACCTACACATGATATTGACATGAATTCCTTGCATGTATCGAATGAGGGGCACTCACGACTAAACCGATTCGCATCCTGGATTATCACATTCGACATTTATGGCGTCAAACAGTAGATTAGGTCAAGGTCCAGTGGGACAACTATAGTCTGCACTCGTCGACCTTGGAGAATGCATACGATATGTGCCAACGGTTAGGGATGATTTTAAGGATGGAAGTTTATTTTAAAATGTAGAAACCTTGGCGAATCTTACTTATCCTTCATATGCCAACTATAAATGTTTGGCGATATTTTTATAAAAATATTCAAATTTCTAAGGATTTTATATAGTTTTTATAAAAATTTTGCGATTTTTAAAGTAAAATAATTTTATCCTATAGAATTTGGGCAAATCATTTTTAAAATAGCGAATTTCATTTTTGGAAAAACCATGGAAAATTAGCCCATGAGAGAAATTTAGCCCCTAAAATCATCCATGCCAACGATTTCCATTTTTCTTTGATAGAAATACATATGATACTGTGATACGCATTATTTCAGCACTTATATACTATGAAACTTCACGATGAAGTTTAGACCAAGAGGGGGTGTATGTAACATCCCACTCTTACGCACCCTGAGAAAAATTATTTTTTGAGGACACTTGCTTGCAAGTGATCCATATTATTATACTTTCGACATTTGATTATGATTATGAGGCGTTATGGATTGATGGCTTCTTATTTTGTTGTATTGACGTAGACATGTGCTATTGACTTGGTTTTCCTAGGTGTGCAGTATTTTGGACCTTGAGGATGTAGAGGCATCGATGAAACCTCTTGGACTCTTGATCAAGTCAGGGAGTGGACTATTGGGGTTTGATTGTTATATATATGAAATTTTTTCATCTTATTAGATGATACGATTATGGATATTATTATGACATGATTCATTAATGATGCAGGCTGATGATAGATTGTCAACCAAACTCACATGTGGAGTAGAGGGGTCATGCATGACTACCAGATACATTGAGGGAGAGGTGTGGATAGCAGCCCTGCCACATCCTACTAGCATTTCTATCATGGCTCGAATTGTAGGTTAATGATTACCTAGTTCTAGAATAGCCACGATGCCATAAGGGTCGACTAGGACAATCGCTCATGATGATTCTAAGGGGCATGCAATAAGGCAGGGGCCTTATTCCTTAGAGGACCTTAGTCTCCCACAAGATAACCTGGTGGAGTATTGACTCCAGGGGTTTTGATGTGAGTGGCACCCTTGTAGCACGTAGTGTGTCTTGAAGGTCACATTGTGCAAGAAAAATAGAAAAAGGCGAGTGGCACCCTTGGAGCACGTAGTGTGTCCTGAAGGGCACGTCGCGCAAGGGAAACAAAATGGGGTAAGTGGCACCCTTGGAGCACCTAGTGCATCTTGAAGGGCACTTCGTGTTGCTAATTAATAAATGAATGAACCTAGATGGCCTTAGAATGAATAGTGTGATGGGAAGGATTTAAATCAATTTCCCTAATAAAATGTTGTTGAGCCCAAGAAAATAAAGTCTAGGTCTAAGTGATACTTGTGATAAAAGATATATATATATATGTGTGTGTGTATATATCCATTTATATAAAATTATAATTATAAATAAATAAATAATAATGATAATCATCATTAATCATGTGATGAGAAGGGGGTAATTAATTCATTTAATTTATAAAAATATTTTTGGGGATAAAATTTTAAAAGGGAAAAAGGGGAAATAATTGTTTTGTCACCTATGCTAATTAAAATTTATTAATTAAAAAAGAAGAAGGAAAAAAGTTAATTTTCTACACCTGCCAATTTGAGTTTTAAATGAAAAGAGAAAGATGGAAATTTAAAATAATTAGGAAACTAGGAAAAGGCATGAAACATAAAAGGAAAGGGGAAACACAAGGAAAAAGTAGAAAGTCTAACTTAGTAAGGTATCTAGCATTTAAGAACTTTCTGAATTAAACTCAAATAGTAAATTAGTAAGGGGGAAAGTCATTAAAACTTGTAAGGGAATATGGGGACACCTAGGAGAGATTCTAGGAATTCTTTTAGGTGGGTGAGGGAAATAGGAGTAATTAATTAATTAATTAAATTAATTTATGGTGCAATGAAGGGGATTGGTGACACATGTACGGGGAGGATTTTATGAATTAAATTGTTGAAAAATAAATTAAACGGGAAATGGGGAATGTAAAGGACTTCAAAACTCTATATAATGGAGGGAGGAGAAGGATGATGGATCTCTTATGTTATGCGTAACATTATGCTGTAGAATTTTAGAATTGTCTGACTTAGCTTGTGGGAGTTGGGATACCTAGCTCGGTGAGGAGTGGTAGCTCAGCCTTGTGAGGTGATTTGGGAGCTAGTTGCTCTTTGTTTTAGTCTGCGTGGCCCCTTTGCATCTCTGGGGGCTAAGGGGGAAGAAGAGTACCCTAGCATTGGCTGGGAGGTACCGGTGAAGTATCATCGGTCAGCAAGCGGGAGATGCACGGAGCGCGTGGGAAAACAACTTAGAGTGGGGGATTTGGGATATGATACACTTCCTTTATTTCTGCATGGTAGATTATTAATATACTTACGCTTTTAGTTTTTTATTTTAATTGGGTAAAAAAAATGATTGACTTAGCGTTTTAATTCATAACTGAATCTCCCCCATAGCCTTAAGCTCATTGTTGATTGATTCCCTTGGCTTCGATCCCTGCATGTTGAGATTTCCCTTTGGGTTATTTATTTTTGTGAATATTTGTGCCTTTCATCCTCATCCATATCTCTTCATTCCATGCTTGAGCAGTCGGCTAGGAGACGAATGGATGATCGTCACTTCAGTGCATAGCAACCTATAGATTCAAATGTCGTTCTTTTTTTTGCATGGATGAGGAGCGAAGGATGTGTTTTCCTAGTTGTTTGGCCCTTCTCATCTCTGTGTTGATCTCTTCCTTGCCTCATTCTCTGCGTGTTATTTCACTTCTATGTCTTATTCATTATCGGTAACCTGGAAATTGTGTTTGGCATTTATTGCATTCAACACCCTCAACCACAAAAAATTAAATCTGTGTTTTTATATAAGTGGATGGATCAATTTAAATCTGTGTTTTTTTTAAATATCACCAGATACATTTGTATCTACATTTTTAGATAAGTTGTCAGATAAATATTGCTCTGTGTTTTTAATCTTGAATGCGGTTCGTTGCTGAATAAATATTGCTCTGCATTTTAGTTCATGCTTAGATAGAGTTTGTATGTGCACTGCATTCATGATATGATTATTCATTTTATACATCTAATTCCATCCACGCCCTTCTTTTCTAGTTTCTTTCTCTTTTTAAAACTGCAATTAACACAACTAATTATTTTTCCCTACCCAGTGCTAACTCAACTTACATGAGTTTTTATTTACTCTACAATTTCTTTATATTTAGACAATTAAATTCACAGCTGGATTGTTCAATCGAATTTAGTTAAGAAGTTCCATTCCGCCTTTCTCTTGTTCACATCATGAAACTGTTATAGTTGTATTCAACATCCATATCCCCGAAAATTTGGAGCCCCATGATTTGATTGTTGCATGGTCTGTGTATTGGGTTGATGAATTTATTGTTTGTATGTTGGTAATGAGGGGGGGCGTAATTTTGTGTATTGGAGTGTAGTGGGTAGCGATTTTTAAAATGATTTGGTAGTGTTATTTTTCGTTTATCTCACCGAGTGTACCCTTTAAAAAAAAAGAAAAAAAAAGGTCATCTCCTTCTTACTTTCAAGGTTTGCGATTGCCATGGTTAAGACTGAAGTCATTTCCACTAAGACTGTGCTTGCTTATTACCTAGAGATTTTACCATCGTGGGAATATGTTGCCTATTAATTATCACCTGCGTTAATCAAGTTCAATTTCTTGGCATCCATTCCTGATTCCAAGGAAGGAGACCCATCTACTATTGTCGCATCATTTACTTTCCCACTAGAATGACCTTCCACTGCATCAAGACTTTTCTTTTCAATAATTTCTTTATCATCCTATTATTCTATGTGATTCATATGAACCATTTTATTCTTTTGACAGTTTTTGTATTTCTTCAGAATGTTGATTGCATTTTTCATGGAACTTTCTTGTACTTCAGTGTCAACTTGAACTTTTATGAGATTTTCATCACAGATCGACTCAGTACCTAAAGCATCAGGTAGGTGCTTTCCACTTTCACCTTTTGCATGGATCACTCCCATTTTCAACTCATAATGTTTCAGATTCTTTATGGATACAATGGATATAGAAGATCCAATGTTCAAAATATGTTCTTTTGGAAAACTCTCAATCTCTTCTATTTGAGCATTTCCAATATCTTGATTCACAACAGAATTTATATTTTCATGTTGCTTTTCTCTTGATTCCCATGTTTACTTTTGATATTACCTTTTCCCTAACTCTTTTCCTTCCATGAGAATGAGAATATGTCCTTAATTAATGCAAAATATGGATGTGCCCACATTTCTTAGCATACCATAATGTTGTTCGACTAGAATAATGCGTACCCTTAATTATATGGTGCACTAGATGTTGATGCATGTATGTTTGGAGATGAATCCTACATTCCTTTTTGTGGTGTGCTTTACTTCATTGATAGATATGAAATTATATCCATCTGCATGCACAATTAATATTAAATTTATTTTAGCTGGCAGGTGTAAAGGGATGGCATTTAATTCCTAGCAATTTACATTTAATGGCAAGGCGTGTACCTTTAACAACTGCCTGCCTGCCTATTATTTTAGTAATTTAACAACTGGAAGATGTAACGGAAGGTTTTATCACACAACGCCTTTGTTAGCATTTTTGTAAACAACCTTTAAATTGACTAGACATCCCTTTAGACTAGACTTGTCAATCTACTTTTTCTTATTAATTAGACCAGACTTTTTAAATTAGAATGTAATTATTGTTTATAGTGTTAGTAATGACTTATTTAGGCTTGCTAAATTTGATTCACATTTAATGTTAAATTAAACGGTACATTGATGACCCAATTTTAACTTAGACTTTATTAACTCAATTTGCATTTAACGTTAAATTTGATGGTACATTAAAGACTAGATTGTAAATTAATATCGTTAACAAGTGTGATAAATGCAGCTTGTACATTGATATTGTTAATTTTGTTTATGAGGTTAAATGCTAAGTTAGATTGTATTTATTGATTAATTTATAATTTAACAATTTATTTTGTCATTAATGTTAAATTAGATTGGCATGTATTGACTAAATTGTGATTTAAACTTGCTAAATTAGAGTGTAAGTTATGTTAATTTAGATTGGTAAATTTTGACTAAGTTAGACTTGATTAATGGTTTGGGTGGTTGGCGAAGTCGTGTAATGGCTTGCACTCTCTTGTTGGCATCATTTCGCATCTTGCAGACCCATTGCTTGGGGGTGGGTGTACTCTTGTGTCAGCTATTTCGGTCTCCTAGCACTAGATTTTCTTGAGTCCCTGGTCCCATTAGGTTATGTTGTAGCACCAGGGTTATTGTCGCACCTATCACCTAGGGAAGACATGATTCTTGACGAGGGGATCATTGCGTGCCCTATTAGATAGAGGCAATTGATAACTTGGTCGGGGCCTATAGTTCCCGTAGTGGGTTTTCTTGATATTGTAAGTTCGTTGATGATGTTTGGGTTGCAACACCTTCATGTGTTGGGTTGCGCACCATCGAGGTTATAGTTACCTGGTCATCGAGGTTGTTGTGTCAGGATAGGGGTGTTGTCCCCTATCTTGTAGGAAAGGTCATGTTGCGTCAGGCGGGTAGTCATTTATCCTTGTTGTTTTACTCATGTTTCACCCAGTTTCCCTTGTGATAATGCGTTGAGTCATAATAGTTTGTTTTATGATCGGTGTGTGTATGTTCTTTGTCTAGGCATGGTTATCTATGTTATCATTGCCTTCTTTCCAAAAAAACAATTTTCACCTTTCTTCGCTTGTAGTCGTAATGATGGGGTCGTTACAGTATAATCAGGGTGATGTGCAAGAAAAAGTCTGCAAAATAGTCTGGAACCTCATCGTTCCATGGAAATTTCCCATATGTCGTCAAAAATATGTTATACAGATGTCCTACAAAGTTAGGGTGATTAAAATATTGCACCTTCAATATCTTCTTCTTTGGGACCTCTTTGAAATTGAACATGGAAATGGTGTCTTCTTTTGAAAATCTATTTTTTATTGCCTCCTATTTATAAAGACCCATCACCTCTGACTTTCGCCTCCTCATTAGATCGAAAAAACTGTCAGTGGTTGGCCCCATCTTCTGATATGCATCCATAAAGTTTTCCAATGAATGCAAAACAATTTGCAAGCTTTGGTTTCTCTCCTGAGGGAGTTCCAATACCACCAAATCATTTTCCAACCTCTTTTTAACACTTTAGCATCGCTCAAGTGTCATTTATTCAGTATTCCCTTCCTAGGGAAGTTCATCACCAACATCTGAAGGATAGGTGGACATAGGCATGTAATCTTTTGTTTCTTTATAACGCGGCCTCCTAAATCCACCTTCACCCTTTGCACCAACATTTGAATCTTTGTGACAACCACTCTATCTTTCATTGTCGTTCTTTTCTCTAAATTGATTGTCTACACACACATTTGAAAGTAACTTCAATATTTAACCTCACATAAATTTAAATACAAAAAAAAAAAAAAATCAAAGAAAATTACGAGAAATATTCTCTTGTCCAGAGGTATTCCCTACATTCTAAGGTGTAGGAGTATTGATGCGCAACCTATCTAAGAAGGCTTCATCCATAGCACTTTCTTGAGAAGGTTCTACAAGTGATCTATTCACAAACTCGTTTAAAAATCTCCTCTGACGAGATTATTGTTGCTCACTTGGAGTCTCAGTCAAAGAATGAGTTCTTGTTATTCCTTCTTGGGAAAATTTAGAGAGTTTGTGAGGAATGTTTGGAGAATCCTGTGTCAACATCTCTCCTCAATATCTATCCACAATGCAGATTTTATCAATAAAAATGCAGATATGCACCCAAGTTCAAGCAATTAAAAACGTAGAGATAAATCGAAGCTTTAATCAATCAAGCCGCAGAGGTACTCGCTCATTAGAAGACGCAAAGACTAGACATTTAGACATGAATGAATCAAATCAAATATAAGTAAGGGGTCCATAGACAGCATGGAAAATTCTTATCCTTCACTCATCATCCATGCACAAAAAAGCAAGGCATTTGAATCTATAGGTCTTTAAACACCGAAGTGATGACCGTTGATTTGGTTCCTGGCCGACTGCTCAGGCATAGAATGGCGACTAAAGGAATAAGTTATACAAGATAAAACACAATATTTTCATAATAATCAATAAAACCCACACATAGAATTCATTGAAATTAGAAGTTGGGTTCGCCAAGGGACTGTCATTCAACTCAGAGGTTTATCATTCACAATGCACATCAAAGAAGAAGACGCAAAGACTAAAAATTCAGCCATGAATAAATCAACTAAAAGATAATTGAGGGATAGACAGGAGGGTAAATTCTTATCCTTCACTCATTATCCATGCACAGAAAAGTAGAGCATTTGAATCTATAATTGTTTAAACACCGAAGTGACGACCGTTGATTCGTCTCTTGTCCAACTACTCAGGCAAGGACTGATGACTAAAGGGATAACAGACAGAAGATAAAACAACAATCTTTTCATAATAATCAATAAAACCCACACAAATAAGTCATTGAAATTAGAAGTTGGGTTCACCAAGGGAAATCAATTCAAGAAAACAAAAAGCAAGTTGATTCATTAAATGTTCCCTATGTTTGGATCCACTAAAAAAATGTATTAGAACATTTCTTTAAGATTACTTAAAAGTTACCTATGGTTGGATCCACAAAGACAACATATAATGTAATGCATTCCCCAAAACAAAGAGTTTAATCTTCATAACCTCACACACCCATGTTTTAATCACAACAAGGTGAAGGTGTTTCATGAACATGGATTATATGCCATTTCTTTAAACTTCCCATTAGCATTGTTTAAATGTCATTGAGTTTTTATACTAATTATGTTATTGTCATGTTACATGGGATGGGTTTGAGGGTTGTTCATATTCCTAATATAAATTAAGATGAGGTGGAGCAAATGTAATATTTGTGATAATGTTATAATATAAAACATATGAATTGTGCAAATGCTATATTATATATTTGTATCACCTGAGAGATTTAAGGACAAATTGTTGGATAGTTGTGGATATAGTTGAACTAAATACATAACTATAAAAAAAAAATATGGTCACCTAAAGTTACATAAAGCAACCTAGTTTTACTATAAACTAAGGAATTTCCACTAAGGGATACACAAAGGGACCTAATTTTACTATAAACTAAGGGATTTATACCTAATTGTTACATAAAGAAACCATATTTCCACTAAGGGATTTCTTAACTATAAAATCCCTAAATCCCTTTCTTGATATAGTTTTGAGTTTATTTGTTGTTTATTATTAAACCTAACATCATATCCTTCCATGTCCAAAGTTTTACAAACAACAACGACAGGACACAAAAAAATAATATGTGAATAACAAATAAAGTATTTTTAAGTCCTCTTCAATTTTCAAGAATTATTTCTCCTCCTAATTAGCCAACCCACACTCTTTCTTTTCTTCCACTTTTATCACCTTCCTATAGTGATGCAGGAGCATCGCTCACTCAATCAAGCGAGCCAGCACATCGTGAGGAAACAGCTGGAGAGCGCCAGCACCAAAGTTTGAAACACCTTGAAACTGTTGCGCAAGATCTTAATGTATTGATTTGAAGAAGTGCACTTGTATTGTAAAGGGGACCTTGAGCCTTTAAGCTCTCATCCTTAGTAGATAGGAAGACATTTAATAGATTTAATGCTGTTAGATAGGAATTAATTGTAGATTTGATAGTTGTAGAATTCGAGAGGGCAAACAGAATATAGGTACCCTCCTTTGTATATTGTAAAAAAATTTAAGATATTGAAAAAATGGGAGCAAGAAGAGAAGAGCAGAGCAGAGAACTTGTGAAGAACACCCATGTACAGATTGAATTAATAGAAGAGAGTCTTTGATTCAATTTGATGGTTTGTGTTGTTTCTCTGTGTTGATATTATGCTCATGGATGTTTTCTTTCTGTTATGTATTTGCTTTGAATATGTTGTGCATGTGATTTCAGAGGTTTAATTGAAGTCTGAGAGAGAAGAGAATGAGTCTCAATTGTTTCTCTGTTTGATCTAGGAGATTCCTGCATAGAGTGCATTCGAATTCATCCGCATAGAGTGCGTTGATGAGGTTCAATAGTTAAACCCTTATTCTCGTTCACCCAGAAGTTGAATTGGGTTGGTAGAGCTGTGAAGGAGGAGTGCAGGCTGAAATTTGAAGTCTCAGTAGCTAGTCTAAGAACAGGAAGACAGGGATTACTGTGGTTTCAAGCACCCAAAGTCTGGAAGACTCAACATTTTGAGAGCTGTTGGGGGTTGAGTGCAAGAAACGTGTGCAAAATTCTCTGAGGGAGTCGGAGTTGACAAGCTCAGGAGGAATAGTTCCTTCGTGAGTCCTGGGAGAAGGACCCAGGAGAAGGTTCGAGCTAGAAAAAGCTTTGAAGAGGAAGAACTCCTTAAGAAAGGAGAAATTGACGATAGATCTTACAGGGGAGAATCTGCGAAACCCTGACGATCGTGAGATCTTGGAATAGTTGCAAGGGTTCTAGCCCCTAGGTGCAGGGGTGAACCAAGAGCCATCGGGATTCGGCATATCAGGTTTTCGGGAGGCAAGAGTTTCGTAGTGGTCGAAATCGCAATTGGCGATTTTCCGATTTAATCGGAACCGTCGATCATTACAGTGACAGGTGGCAGCAGATCCTGGGAGGTCGGGGTTCGGTATTCGGGGTTTTCAGATGTAAAGGAAGTGTGAATGGTGAAATCGTGATCCCGCGATTCTCGATAGAAAGGAGAGAGGAGGTGACGTGGTGAGGAGATAGCGCACGTGCCATCGGGGTTCGGGGTTCAGGGCTTTGATTTGCAAGAGAATCGTGTCCATGATTTTTGTGATATCGCGAAACCCAATTTCTCGATACGTGAAGGGGAGATCGTCGAAAAGGAGACTACTGTGGGTATTGAGAACTCCCGAGGGGAGTAGGAAGAGTTTTTTGACCTCTCCGGGCTTGAGTGAAGGAAGGTCCTGGTGGAAGCGGTTGGACTGCGAGGGTCACCGCTGCACCAGAGTGGTATCAGAGCTTGTATAGTTCTTTGCTTTCTATAGCGAAGAAGGAGAAGGAGTAAATACATCATGCCGCTAAGAAGAGAGAGGCAGTCACCAGATCCCGAAGACCGGGAGGTGAGGAGAAGGGGTAGACTAGCAGGGAATCCAGAGATGGAGCGACAGATATGAGATCTCAGGGAGAGACTCGAGGAGATGGAAACCACTCAGAGACGTGGAGTTGGTGTAGGGGATCTTAGCGATTTCGAGGTGGAATAAGAAGCTAGACATGTCGAAGAAGTCACAACAGAGGATGCATCAACCGAGTGGTTGATCAAAGCTATTTCTAGGATGAGTTCTAAGACCAAAATGGACATTCCAGTCTATGAAGGAAGCCTGGATGCAGAAGAGTTGCTGGATTGGATCCGAGCACTTGACACCTACTTCGATTATGAGGATATCGAAGAGGACAAGAAGGTAAGACATCCTGTTACCAAGTTAAAGGGACATGCAACCTTATGGTGGGACGAGCTACAGGCAGATAGACGTTCCAAGGGAAAACAGAAGATCAAAAGCTGGGATCGGATGATCGCTAAGATGAAATCGAAATTCATCCCGAGAGATTACCAGATCACACTGTTCAGGCGAATGCAGAACCTGAGACAGAAGTTGATGATGGTGAAGGAATACACCGAGGATTTTTACAAGCTCAACATCAGAGAAGGTCATCAGGACAGTGATGATGATAAGGTGGCAAGATACCTGAATGGTTTAAGGTATGACATTCGGGATGAATTGAGCATGGTTACCATCCTAACAGTTGAGGATGTGTACCAGATGGATTCAAAATCCGAAGAGAAGATGAGCCGAAAGAAAGGTCAGCGAGGGCGAGGTAGAAGTAAGCCCATAGGCAAGGCAGTTGCTCAAGAGAAATACCAGAAACCCAAGGAGGAATGAAAGAAACCTTAGGGTAAAGTTGAAAGAGGTGGAACCTCACAGAGGCAACAATATACTGAGCTGAGGAGACAACATACAGAACAGGGTGGCGATTATGTTGATGCCAACACATTTCCTCGTACCAAAGGTAGAGGAAGAGGACGAGGAGGAATTATCACATGTTTTACATGTGGAAAGGATGGACACAAAGCCGTTGACTGTCCAGATAGGAAACCGGATAAAGGAGAAGCTCACATCACTGAGGCGCAGAGGCGTGATGCTGAGACAGAAGATGCAGACAACGGAAGGTCGCTTGGGATGCATAAGATCCTTCTGACACCTGAGAAAGAGGTGGAGAGCGCAGTGCAAAGGAGCAGACTGTTCAGGACAGCTTGCAGAGCCAAGGGATGGAAATGTAAAGTCATTGTGGACAGTGGGAGCACCGATAATCTCATTTCATCTGATATGGTGGAAAAGTTGGAGCTGAAAATGACTAAGCACCCAAGTCCATATAAAGTCTCATGGTTACAGAAAGGACACCGGGTAAGTGTTACTAAACAATGCTTAGTTGAATTCAAGATAGGGAATTATCATGATGAGATTTTGTGTAATGTTATTCCCATGGACGTATGTCATATATTGCTAGGAAGACCATGGCAGTATGACCGAAATGTGATTCATGACGGGAAGATGAACACATATACACTAGAGAAGGATGGGAGAATCCATAAATTGCTTCTGATAAAAGATAAAGAAGTGAAGCCAGAAGTAAACAACACGATACTTCTCATGAGTGGGAAGGAACTTCTCACAGAGATGGAGAAGAACGAAGATCCACAATTCTTTGTGGTCAGGAAGCCAAGAATTGTTCTGACTAGCACAAGATTGGACGACTTGCCAGACGAGGTTCAGGAACTGCTGGGAGAGTTCACTAACATCATCATGGACGAACTACCTCATTCGTTTCCACTGATGCGGAGTGTGAGTCACCACATAGACCTCATACCTGGAGCAAGTTTACCGAATAAAGTAGCGTACAGGTTGACACCCCAAGAGAACGAGGAGGTCAAGCACCAGGTCCAAGATTTATTGGATAAAGGACTAGTCAGGGAGAGCTTGAGTCTGTGTTTTGTTCCGACAGTACTAATTCTGAAGAAGGATGGAGGTTGGAGAATGTGTACAGACTCTAGAGCGATAAATAAAATCACGATCAGGTACAGATTTCCACTACCAAGAATGGATGATCTGATGGATTGCCTGAGTGGGGCAATTGTTTTTTCAAAGATTGATTTAAAGAGTGGATATCATCAGAATCGCATGAGAGAGGGTGATGAATGGAAGACAACATTCAGGACAAACGAGGGTTTGTACGAATGGCTGGTCATGCCATTTGGTTTGACAAATGTGTCGAGCACATTCATGAGGTTGATGAATGAAGTCCTGAGGGAATTCATTGGCAAATTTGTGGTCATGTATCTGGATGATACAATGATTTTCAGTAAGACCAAGGCTGAACATTTGAAGAACTTGGCCATTGTGATGAGAAGACTGCAGCAGGAGAAATTGTTGGTCAACATGAAGAAATGTTCATTCATGCAGACATAACTCATTTATTTGGGTTTTGTCATCTCATCAAATGAGTTGAAAATGGATCCTGAGAAGGTGGAAGTAATCAGGAATTGGCCAACACCGAGAAATGTTTTTGAGGTGAGGAGTTTCCATGGACTCGCTAGTTTCTAGAGGAAATTCATTCGGAATTTCAGTGGGATTAGTGCAGCAATGATGGAAACTATGAAAAAATGACATAAAGCTTTTCATTGGACAACAGAGGCTAAGAGGAGATTCACTCTGTTGAAGCGGAAGATAACAGAGCAACCAATTCTGGTGTTGCCTAATTTTCAAAAGACATTCCAGGTAAAGTGTGATGCCAGTGGATATGCTATAGGAGCGGTCTTGAGTCAAGAGGACAGGCCAGTCGCATATTTCAGCGAGAAGTTGGATGAAGCAAAGTTGAAGTACTCCACATATGATAAGGAGTTTTATGCCATCATACAGGCATTAACGAAGTGGAGGCGTTACTTGATACCCAAGGAATTTGTTCTGTACAGTGACAATCATGCATTACAGTTTGTGAGTCAACAAGATAAGTTGAACCAGAAACATGCAAAATGGGTAGAGTACATGCAAAATTTCACGTTTGTGATTAAACACATTTCAGGGATTGCTAACAAAGTGGTTGATGCTTTGAGCATGAAATGTTTATTGTTGCAGGAATTTTGAGTCAAAACCTTGGGTTTTGAGAGTCTGAAAAACATGTATGCAGGCGATGTGGATTTCGGAGAAGAATACAAGGCAGTTGAGAACACATTTCTCAGATATCGGAGCCCGTGGATAGACTACATGATCCAGGAAGGATTTTTGTTCAGACGCAGTCAGTGTTTGATACCAGTTTGCGCCATGAGGAAGAACTTGGTGAAGGAAAAGCATAGTGGTAGATTAGCAGGTCATTTTGGACATGACAAAACATTCGCGAATCTGAGCGAATTGTATTTGTGGCCAGGCATGCGAGCCGATGTTAAGCAATTTGTTGATCGATGCAGGATTTGCCAACATTTGAAGGGCCGAAAATAGAACACGGGTTTTTATCAGCCATTGCCCATACCCGAGAGGCCATGGGAGGCAATCAGCATGGATTTTGTGTTGGGACTGTCGAGGATGCAAAGAGGATTTGATTCCATCTTTGTGGTGGTGGACAGGTTTTTGAAGATGGCACATTTTATTCCGTGTCAGAAGACCAGCGATGCGACCCACATTGCAAACTTGTTTTTCAAAGAGGTTGTTAGACTTCATGGATTGCCGAGAAGCATTGTCTCGGACAAGGATACGAAATTCATAGGTCATTTTTGGAGGACACTATGGAAGAAGATCAGAACTAACTTGGCGTTTAGTTCATCTTATCATCCGCAGACAGAAGGACAAACCGAGGTGGTCAACAGAAGTCTCAGAGACTTGCTGAGAAGCTTGGTGACAGAGCACAATAGCAGCTGGGACAACATATTGCCGCAAGAAGATTTTACGTACAATGATTCTGTGAATCGGAGTACTGGCAAGAGTCCATTTCAGATTTTATATGGAACACAACCGAGGGGAGTTTCTGAACTCAGAGAGTCAGAACAGAGTGTGACTAGCAGCGCGAGCACAGAAGAATTCATTGAGGCGATGGAAGAACTTCACACGAAGGTGAAGCAGCGACCGCATAAGTCCAATCAAGAGTATAAGTGCAGAGCTGATCAGCGGAAGAGACAACTTCAGTTTGAAGTTGGTGATTTGGTTCTCGCACACCTGAGGAAAGAAAGCTTTCTAAGGGGGACATATAATAAGCTCAAGATGAAGAGAATCGGGCCGCGCAGAGTCCTGAAGAAGTTCGGTGAGAATGCTTATGAAATTGAATTGTCGGAGGGCATCAGGATATCTCCGATATTTAATATTTCGGATTTATACCCATACAGAGCTAGAGAGATAGAGACTGGAACTGAGGAACCGGTAATCCAGTGGCAGAAGCAGATACCGATTGCAGAGAAGCCACAGATGGAATGTATACTGGATAAGAGAGTCGACAGAAAGACCAGGTGAAAGCAGTATTTTGAATACCTGATAAAATGGAAGAATCACCCAGTGGAGGATGCTAGTTGGGAAAATGAGGCAGTCATACAGAGGCATGGACAGACCGTGAAGGAACTCATGGATAGGAGCCCATGAAAATTTTCAAGTCGAGGAGTATGATGCAGGAGCATCACTCACTCAATCAAGTGAGCCAACACATCGTGGGGAAATAGCTGGACAGCGCCAGCACCAAAGTTTGAAACACCTTGAAACTATTGCGCAAGATCTTAATGTATTGATTTGAATAAGCGCACTTGTATTGTAAAGGGGACCTTGATCCTTTAAGCTCTTGTCCTTAGTAGATAGGAAGACATTTAATAGATTTAATTCTGTTAGATAGGAATTAATTGTAGATTTGATAGTTGTAGAATTCGAGAGGGAAAACGGAATATAGGCACCCTCCTTTGTATATTGTAAAAAAATTTCAGATATTGAAAAAATAGGAGCAAGAAGAGAAGAGCAGAGCAAAGAACTTGTGAAGAACACCCATGTACAAATTGAATTAATAGAAGAGAGTCTTTGATTCAATTTCATGGTTTGTGTTGTTTCTCTGTGTTAATATTATGCTCATGGATGTTTTCTTTCTGTTATGTATTTTCTTTGAATATGTTGTGCATGTGATTTCAGAGGTTTAACTGAAGTATGAGAGAGAAGAGAATGAGTCTCAATTGTTTCTCTGTTTGAGCCAGGAGATTCCTGCATAGAGTGCAGTCGAATTCATCCGCATAGAGTGCATTGATGAGGTTCAACAGTTAAACCCTTATTCTCGTTCACCCAGAAGTTGAATTGGGTTGGTAGAGTCGTGCAGGGGGAGTGCAAGATGAAATTTGAAGTCTCAGTAGCTAGTCTGAGCATAGGAAGATAGGGATTATTGTGGCTACAAGCACCCAAACTCTTGAAGACTCAACACTTTGAGAGCTGTTGGGGGTCGAGTGCAAGAAACGTGTACAAAATTCTCTGAGGGAGTCGGATTTGACAAGCTCAGGAGGAATAGTTCCTTCGTGAGTCCTGGGAGAAGGACCCAGGAGAAGGTTCGAGCCAGAAGAATCTTTGAAGCGGAAGAACTCCTTAATAAAGGAGAAATCGACGACGAATCTTACAGGGGAGAATCCGCGAAACCCCGACGATTGTGATATCTTGGAATAGTTGCGAGGGTTCTAGCCCCTAGGCGCAGGGGTGAACCAAGAGCCATCAGGATTCGACATATCGGGTTTTCGGGAGGCAAGAGTTTCATAGTGGTCGAAATCGTGATTGGCGATTTTTTTATTTGATCGGAACCGTCAATCATTACAGTGACAGGTGGCAGCAGATCCCGGGAGGTCGGGGTTCAATATTCGGGGTTTTCAGATGTAAAGGAAGTGCGACCGGTGAAATCGCGATCCCGCGATTCCTGATAGAAAGGAGAGAGGAGGTGACGTGGAGAGGAGATAGCGCATGTGCCATCAAAGTTCGGTGTTCGGGGCTTTGATTTGCAGGAGAACCGTGTCCGTGAGTTTCTTGATATCGTGAAACCTGATTTCCTGATACGCGAAGGGGAGATCGTCGAAAAGGAGACTATTGTGGGTATTGAGAACTCCCGAGGGTTGTAGGAAGAGTTTTTTGAACTCTCCGGGCCTGAGTGAAGGAAGGTCCTGGTGGAAGCGGTTGGACTGCGAGGGTCGCAACTGCACCATATAGTTATCCCTTTCTATCCCATATGGCTAGCACCATTATCGTATGGATGTAAAATATAATAAAAAAAATAATGGAAGTTGACACCTACATGTGCTAACCCTTTGGGATACATGCCAATAACAACTTAAAGGAAGTTTCTTCATATAAATGTCTTGGAGTTTACCTTAATCGTAAGTTTAAATGAAATTATAGCACAGAGAAGAGGATTACTAAAGGATATAAAACCTATTTTGACCTTGAAAACAATTGTAAATCGTATAAATAACAAATTGGAGGAATTTTCTTCATATAAATGTCTTGGATTTTACCTTAATCAGAAGTTTAATTCAAATGATAACATTGAGAAAAGGATTAATGAAGGATATAAAACATATTTTGACCTTGAAAACAATTGTTAATCGTATGAATTTTGGCTCTTGGAAAAAAATAAACCCCTTTTGAGACACTCATCAATCTTGTTATATTATATATGGATTTGAAGATTTGGGTTGTAGGATTTCTATATAATCATGGAGAAATACTGAGAAAATTCAAAAGTGTTTATAATTTATAATCTTATAATTAATATCATACAACCTATCCTATCCTCATATAATTAGTTATTTCCCCATTAAGAGAATTACTAAAACTAGGTACCTAATGTACAGGCACATGAGACTACTAACATGAAAGAAAATATGCTACCTATGATTTCTTCAAACTCTAGTCAAAGCCACCTATGGCTTAGTGGGGGTTGGCATAAAGATGCCAATTATTGGCTACATCATTTGAGAATGGAGAAGGAGATCACTCTATAGAACATTGATATACCTTTAAAAATACTATTAAATCGAAATTCAATGACATATCAATACTTATGAAGAGTTTTTGTTAACTAGAAGGTAGGGATAAATTGTTATTTCTAACATAAAAACTCCCATATGATATGGGTTTTCATTAGAAAATGTTTCTACTATGAGTGGATATATCACTAGTGTTAGGTCACATGGCCCTCATAACATTATGATTCCTTGTTTCCTCACATAGTTCCTACCATGTTTAGATTATAATAATTCAATTTTAAAGATGTATAAATGTTGAATTATTATTCTTTCTTTAATGAGGATTATTTGAAGTTTGATTTACTTTATTTATTTGTATGCATGATTAGTTGTGAACATTTTAAAAATATGCATATAAGGAACATCACTTGTTATTATCGTCTACATGTGGGATATGTATGTGCTAGCTATGCCTACATATCCAACAGAAATCCAATATTATGGTTTAATAAACACATTAGTTACTAATGTCTAGGTTATTAATGAATTAATTAATAAGTTGTCAATTTGAATTTATATTATATGAATATAAATATCATCAATAAGATAAGAATTCAATAACTTTGGTCAATATGTGTGAAGTAATAAATGAGTATAATAATTATTTCCCATCGAAGACTCTTTTATTTCTATAAATTAGAATTTATCATCCAAAATGAAGTATTCGTTATAATTATTCCTTTAGTCAAAGGGTCTCTACAATTGGAAAAGACCACCAAAGTGGAATACTTTGGAAAAGCCCACCAAAGTGGCAGACTGGTTCCATTTTGAACAGTTTACTATGATAAGAGTCCATGGTTTGGAAGAGAAGCCATATCAAAAGTGACTGTTGAATTTGGTTTTTCTAGAGACTGAAAAAATTGAAATTCAAACAGTGAATGTTGATCGGATGAATTTCAAGGAAAAACCAAATCTACACAAGTAGGTCACTAATGTCTTACATAGAGATGTGACCAAGACTCATGAAAATATGTAGGACATGTGAAGAATAGGGGGATATTTACTTACCCATTATCATTAGGTCTCACTAGATGGTTTCAATATGTGTTTTTTCAATCTAGTCCAAATATAAATAACTCTTGGAAATGAATATTTCTTTCTCTTGTTATGAAATTAAGAACACATAAAAATGAAAAACTTGGCATGACTTGCATAATCATGTTAATTATTGAGTTTTTGAATGAAATTTTTGTTTGAGGCCTTAACTAAGGTAGCATATATCTAGGAATCAAATCCAATATATGGTCATCCATGCCCAAAGAAGTGTGGTTGGATTAAATACATTCCATGTTATTTTCCTTCCATCAAAAATCAAAGGAATTGTCTCCTTGGGAAAATTGGCATTCATAAATGCAAGGTGTCTAAGGGATTTAAAAAAGTGAAATTCAATCAGTGAATGTTGATCAGATGAATTTCGAGAAAAAACCAAATCTACACATGTAGGTCACTCATGTCTTACACAGAGATGTGACCAAGACTCATGACAATATGTAGGACATTGTAACATCCCGCTTTGGTGCATTGAGAGAACTTATTCTTTGAGGACACTTGCTTGCAAGTGATCCACATTATTATGATATTAAAACATTGGACTTTGATTATGATATGTCATGGGTAGATGACATGTTGTTTTACTACATTGACATAGACAGGTGCTATTGACTCAGTTTTACTGAGTGTCGAGGGTTTTGGACCTTGAGGATGCAGAGGCATAGATCGAACCCCTTGGACTCTGGATCGAGTCAGGGAGTGTGATATTGGGGTTTGATTGATTTACTATGATATTAATACATTTGATTAGATGATATGATGTGGACATGTTCTGACATGATTTGTTGATGATGCAGGCTGACGATAGCTTGCCGGCCAGACTCACATATGGAGTAAAGGGGCCACACATGACTACCAGAGAGGTTGAGGGAGAGGTGTGGATAGTTTCCCTGCCACATCCTACTGGCACTCCTACCATGGCTCGAACTATAGGTTAATGATTACCTAGTTCGAGAGGACCCACGATGCCATGAGGGTAGACTGCGACAGTCGCTCGCGATGATTCTAAGGGGTGTGCAATAAGGTAGGGGCCTTATTACTTAGAATCACTTAGTCTCACACAAGTTCACCTGGTGGAGTGTTGACTCCAGGGGCTATTTATGTCTACCAATCAGTCAAGAGGCAAGTGGCGCCCTTGGAGAACGTAGTGCATCTTGAAGGGCACGTCGCGCAAAGGAATAGATGAGGCGAGTGGCACCCTTGGAGCACCTAGTACGTTCTAAAGGGAACGTCACATTGATGATGATAGAGGGATGAGACTATATGGCCCTAAGATAGACAACACATTAAATTTTTTTAAAACAACTTCCCTAATTAAATGTCGCCTAGTTCAGAACCTAAGTTCTATGTCTAAAACTTCTCTAGGGGAAAAATTTTGTCTACCCTTAAGAAAATATACATATAAAAATAAAATAAAAAAATTTAAACTAAAACCACTTAAGTAATAGTTTTGGTCTTCATAAATTTTTGGGGTAAAATGAAGAGAGTAATAAATTAATTAAAATCTGTGGATATAAAATGTCAAGAAGAAATTAATTTATTTTAACTTTTGATAATTTAAAAAGGTACTAAATTAATAATAGAAGTAAAAAGAGGATAATTTGCACAACTGTATTTTCTAGCTCAAATAAAAAGGAAGGAAGGAAATGTAAAAATTAGGAAATTAGGGAAATGAGGTAACCTAAAGAGGGAAAGAGGGGAACTGATGGTAAAAAGTAGGAAACCAACTTAGGAAATAATCGACATTTAAGAAACTTCTAATTTTGAGCTGATTTAGCAATTTCTTTTTAGGGAAATCTTTTAAAACCTGTAAGGGAATCTAGGGACACCTAGGAGTGATTTTAGGAGTAACTCTATGTGGGTGAGGTAAATAAGACAATTAATAAATTAAAGAAAATAAATATTGGAGGAAAGTGGGGGATGGATGACACTTGTACGAAGGAGAATTTTTAGAATATTTTTATTAAAACTTAACTTAAATGACATTTAGGGAAAGAATGGAAGTTCTAAAACTCTATAAAAGAGAGGGAGGAGAAGGAATAAGGGACCGACTGCTAGCATAATGTTACGCTCCCATATTAGTGACTTGATTGATTTACTTGTGGGAGTTGGGATTTCCCAGCTCAGAGAGGAGTGGTAGCTCGGCCTTGTGAGGCAAGCTGGGAGCTAGACATTTTGTCTGGATAGTGTGTGGCCCCTTTGCGGCTCGGGGGGCTAAGGGGGAAGAAGAGTACCGCTAGCGTTGGTTGGGAAGTACCGGTGAGGTCTCAACTGTTAGCGAGTGGGAGCGGCATGGAGTGTGGGACGTCATTCGAAGTGGGCGATGAGGCAACAATATGCTTTTTATTTTAGTAGAATAGAATGCATTATGACTTATGTTGGGATCGAAATATCGGGTGTAAATGGATTGATTGGATATTTTTATTTGCTTACTCGGCGATTATAATTGTAACTACTGTAACTATTGTTTTTATTTAAAATTTCTCATGTGACACCGTATTATTTGTTGCAAATCATGTACAATTTTATATTCTATAGGTTCCGTTGGTATGAATTACAACTATTAAGATATTGAAGAACCTCATAATAAAATATTGGTAAATAACCATATTTCTGTATAATATCAGAGTCGGATGTAATACTTCCAATAGTAAGTAAATATTGCTATTATCTTATTGCCTGAGGAATGAGAGTAATCGATGAATGAATTTCTACGCTAACAGAGTATAACTCTAGTTATTGGATGCTTCTAACTATCTAAGATATATATATAGATATCGCAATGCAATTCAATATTAATATAAACAATCTTCATTCAAGTCGAAATCTCTGGGAAGTTTGTCACGCATGCTGATTAACTCAGTTGGTAGTGGTGAAGGGGTAATGAACCAGAGTTTTGTCCTCTATTATTTACGTAAATAATAATAATAAATTTTACCTCTATTACTTACATAGATAATAAATCTTACCTCTGTTAATTACATAGACAAAAAAAAAATATTCGAGCTCGCTCTGTAATGAAGTAATGGCGAGTTCGTTCGGGAATGGAGAATTAGTTTGTAAGAGATAATTACCTATTACTTATGTTATTTAACTAGATGAGGAAAATTTCAAATTCATTCTGGATGGGTGTAATGACATTTGTGAAATTTATTGATAGTCTGCAATCGCATTTCCTGGTAGTTTCATTCTGGTGTATTCACCCTTGCGAACTCATTAATAGCCTGTGATGGCATACCTAGCAGTGGCCTTTGGTGTAATGATGTTGCAAATTTAGTTACTGGCATGCGATTGCATTTCCTCGCAAATCCATTTTTCTGCATTGACATTTTTACCCACAGTCATCGCCGAATCCTTCGATCGGCATCTATTTCTAGTGCGCCTAGAAGGTGACTGCGTTCCTTTCACCTGTAGCTAAATTCCTTCAAAGCCTTCTGTTGTGTTCTAGAATCCAACCCCAACTTTTGTCTGACAGCGTCTCATGATTTGGTCTATCCAATCCGCGACTTGGGCACTGTGTAACAGTCAACTCATTTTAATTTCATCCTTTAAATTTCTTTAAAATCTGAAGGAACTTCAAGAGATCTTCTTAGCCCCTATTTATGATTTATGTCCTCAAAATTTTGGAGAGATTGAGTTAAAGGAATTTTTCTGAAGTTTTATTTTTTTCTGAGAGTGTGGAACCAGACCTGTCAATGCTCATATCTTTACCATATGAAGGGGCGCGACTGGTGGAATCGTTATGGCCAGTTTTTATGGCTAATCCTTTGACATAGTAGTTGTGTCGGTAGTTGGGTGGAAATCTTAGCTTCTACGTTATATCACTGACCTTGAAATCTGTGCATCAGTAGCTTACCTCATTAATGCCTTTTATTATATTTCTAGTTATTGACACATCTCTTAGCTACTCATTGTTTGTGTGTGATATTATTTTTATAAACACATGCTGGCCACTTGACTTGTAGATGATTAGCCAACAAGTTAATTCATTATCATTATTCTTGTTATTGATTTATGTAAATATGTAACCCCTTAACTAAGACCATGTCACAAATAGAGCCTAGAAGTCACCACTATTTACTTAAGATTAGTTGCCAGGAAAAACATGTGGTGGTTAAGTAAATTTTTGATGATAATAATTGCCTTTAGTAAAGTCAATTGTTTGGATTAACATGTATTTCATTTATCTAATAATAATTCATTTTTATAGGAGATGCTCTTGGAAATCTTGAGCTTATGTGTGTATTAAAAAAATTTCAACATTCATCCTTAAACCTTGAACTAATAAATCATTTGAAGAGATCCCTTTCTACAATGGATATTGGAAAATTTTACTTCATTTGGAGAGAATCATTTTACATGCATTGATTTTAGTATATAGTTAACAAATTTAATTGGCACATCCTTAACTGAATGTTACTTAATGGAGTTATTATATATATATTGACCTTAGCATCATTTTACATGCATTGATTTTAGTATATAGTTAACAATTTAATTGACAGATCATTAAGTAAATGATACTTAATGGCGTTATTATATATATATTGACCTTAGCATCATTTTACATGCATTGATTTTAGTATATAGTTAACAAATTTAATTGACACATCCTTAATTAAATGTTACTTAATAGAGTTATTATATATATATATATATATTGACCTTAATTTAATATAGATTTGATACTCACAAGACATTCATTGCATGTAGCATTAACTGTAATATCGTCAAGAAATAAAAATAATTTTTCGAAATATTGATATTTAGGACTGGGATTATGATAATCTAGATTGATTAAAATTTTCCATCCTCAGTTGTAAACCTGATTACTCTATGATGAGGTCATTGATCATAGACTCTATTAAATTATCTAGATGCATGGATTGATTGTGTTTGGTTTTGGAGAATTGGATTTCTTGCGCCTTGTAGCTAGAATGATTGATTAAATTGTGTTCTAATGAACTAATAAATATTGATGATGATGGATTGATTTAGAACTAATTATAATGCATGGTTAATTAAAGTTAATGCATTATGGTTAATAGTAAAGAGTACTCTCACCCATGGTTAATTCATATTATGTTTGATAGAACAAATCTTAGTTGATCGTTCATGTTGGTGGATTTAGCATTTTTAGTTTCAGTCTTGATAGAGTTGGTGGGATGCAGACACCTCCATGTTCCTCAGAACAGTCAGTAGCCCTGAGACCTTAAATGGTTAAAATCGATGGGAACCTGGGCTTGAGCATTGCTTATGTGTCATGGAGGTCCTAACCATTGCAAGGTAGGATAGGCGGGTAGTCAGTCATATTTATTTGTCGATTGATTGTCATTCATTGCATGCAAATATTCAATGTGCGTCTTAGGTCATCATGTTGTGTTCGACATGGTATGCATCTTGTACGTTTTCATATGATGATGTAGAGTCGAATGTATTTATTATCCTTGTACACACACGCACACACAAAAATGAATTTGCACTTGTTATAAGAGGTTGTCGTCGAATAAAGGAGGGTCTTTACAAACATGTGAAGCATAGGGGGAGATTTACTTACCCATTATCATTAGGTCTCAGTAGATAGTTTCAAGATGTGTTTTGTCAATCTAGTCCAAATATAAATGACTCTTGGAAATGAATATTTCTTTCTATTATTATGAAATGAAGAACACAGAAAAATGCAAAACTTGGTGTGAATTACATAATCATGTTAATCATTGAGTTTTTGAATGAAATTTTTGTTTGAGGCCATAACTAAGGGATCATATATATAGGAATCAAATCCAATATAGGGCCATCCATACCCAAAGTAGTGTGGTTGGATTAAATACGTTCCATTTCATTTTCCTTCCATCAACAATCAAAGGAATTATCTCCTTGGGAAAATTGACATTCGTAAATGCAAGGTGTCTAAGGGATTGAGGGAATTCTTCTTTGTACACGCAACAAACATACCATATGCATTCACTTGTTGAGAAGTGGTGCAATGGTATTCAAGGTGTTATAGTTCAAGGTATCCCATGGATTTTATTTATAATATGAGAATCTCATCTAATAAGAACATCATTTCATGTGTAGGACTCTTTCAATATCTTAAATATTAAATAAACTTTATAATCCACTTGCATTATTAAAACCATACAACCTTGATATTTAATATTATCAAAATATTTTGAATACATTTTATAATCTAGATTCACATTATTAAAAACCTACAACCAATGTTTTGTAGCATCAAGTGCAAAAATATTGAAAACAACATAACTTATGAAAGAGTTAATATAATTTAACGGTAAACAAGGCATTGTAAGATACTTTGTAAGCTAAACTTTGTAAGAAACTTATGATACTCTAATATCACATATGTAAAAATGAATTTATATGTTGAATTCCTAAATATTTGAAATTTTTATAAAATACAAAAAAATTGAATTAAAATGTTAGACATATTGAAAAAATTTTGAAATTTTTATAAAATACAAAACCTTTGGATTCCCTTATGTTACATCTTGGGATGCCTGCCAAAGTATCCAATTGGGAGTAATAGTGAGCTCATGAATTTTTTGAGGATTTGTATTTGGCCTGAATAACATTATTCATCATATATCATAGCTTGGCCCGACTCACTAACCTAATGAATCTTGATATCTTTGACCAATACATATTACCTAAAATAGAATCAATCTATGAATAGGTTGACTCATTATAGAAATACCAACATTAACAAAGTAATATAGATTTTCTATTCATGCAAAATATCTTGAATCTTAATGTTGATTCTTAGTGTAAATGTTTGCTAGCAAACACTTTGAACCTAATCAATCTATGAATAGGTTGACACATTATAGAAATACCAACATTAACAAAGTAATATAGATTTTCTATTCATGGAAAATATATTGAATCTTAGTGTTGATTATTAGTGTAAATGTTTGCTAGCAAACACTTTGAACCTAGTTTTAATTGATCAATTCATTGTTAAGGATTTTGTCACTTGTGATTAGTTCTTTTTAATAATATTTTTTTAAGACTCTTGTACACTATGAAATTGTGTTAAAAAATACGATGCACTCAAGAAATACTTGTTCCATATAGATTCTTGTTATTGAACTACAATCATACAATATGAAATTAGATTATTCTTTGTTAAGTACAATGCCATATTCACTCTTTGCAATTCAATTTCATATTACTCATGGTTGTTTATGTTTGATAACAAAGTGAATTCTATCTTTTTGCAAGATAGCTTTCATCTCTTTTCCTTTTCATTTAAGAAAACTTAAATGTGTATGGACATTCCTTCTATGTGGCTCTTGGTGTATCACCTATTGCAACATATTTTTTCACCTCATTAAAAATGAATTTATTTTCACCTGGACAAAATGAAATTTTGATCTTTTCAAAAATTTAGATTATTTTAATTTTTTGGGATGCTAAGTTACAATGGTTGTCATTTTGAATTCTATGAGTTCAAAATGAGTAGAGGTAGTAACAACAATGTAGTATGACTATTATTGGGCATCTCCACTTCCCCACAAATTTATCTTATCTATATCAATTATTAAATAAATTATTTATATAGTTATTGAGCATAATTTTGAGAATTAAATCCTCATCCTATAATTTTTTCTTAATAAATATTAATTGTTTAATCGATTCTTAAGCTTGTTATTGAGTATAATTTTTAAATTTAGTTTATGTTCTTTTAGGTTGCACATTTATGAAAATGAAACTACTTCCCATATATTTTCATTCTTTCGATTGAATCTTTTTGTTTATTTTTTAAATATTAGATATGTGCATTGATAGTTTGGACTTTCTTTTTTAAATAACTTTGAAGTTACTTGAATTTACCAAATTTAGGGGGTCCATATTGAGTTCAATAATATCTTTACATATTAATATCATGTAAATGAAAATCAGATTTAGGCATGCCAATTCAATTTACAATGGGTTTATCCTAGGTATAACGTACAAGTTTATAAGGTACAAACTTGTGAGAAAATAAATTTTGGCTAGTTAAAAAGGGTTGTGGGTATGATTAGTGTTTTAATTTTTTTTTTTGTATTTTCTTGTAGCGATCCTCCTCGTTATGACGACAAACCTCTTATAATAAGCGTAATTTTTTTTTTGTTTTTAAAAGTGTGTGCACGCGTGTACAAGGGAAACAAACACATTCGACTCTGCATCACCACCCGATGACGAACAAGACACAAACCATGACGAACACAACAAGACAACATGAGACGCACAACAAGTAACTACATGCATTTAACGATGATCAATCAACAATAAGTAAGACTGACTACCCGCCCGTCCTACCCTGCAATGGTTAGGACCTCCAAGACACATAAGCAATGCTCAAGCCCAGGTTCCCATCGATTTTAACCATTTAAGGTCTCAGAGATGGCGATTGTTCTAAGGAACATGAATGTGTCTACATCCCACCCGACACAAGCAGACCAAGCAATGGAATTAATACAACCAAGCACAACAATAATTAAATGATCAACCACGTCCTCTATGGAAAGCGCAAGACAAAAGGACTTAGACAACAACGAACCAATATTAAGACAAGGCATTGTCTATAACTCAACTGTGATTGATTACAGACCAATTACTCCATTTAAATTTCATTAACCAACGAGTACCTTAAACATAAGGTAAATCCAATTAATCTCAATTCCCATTTATTAAGTCATAAAATCTTATTGTACTTAGTTCAAGGACATTACAATTGTATGCTATCACTAACAGTAAAAATGATAATAGCATCACCATGAAATGATGCCCATAATACCTTTTATATCACAATGACTTGCAATAATCACAATCACATTTCATTTTATGTGTTAACCATAATAAATAAAATGCGACATCATTACCATAATGATGAACATATTAACATTTACTTTAACATGAATATTAGCATTAACCTAAAACATTACACCACATTAACTTAACATTACATTACAATACATTACCTTACATTAACATTCCATTACATTACAATACATTCCAGTACATTACCTTAACATTACTTTAACAATTCATTACATTCCATCATATTACATTTCATTAACATAACATTACATTACATTACCTTACATTAACATTCCATTACTTTATATTACATTACATTAACATCATATTAAATTACATTACATTGACAATAGAATATATAAATATCAAGATTCTATGGAAAGAAAAACAGAACTATTCCATTATAACAATATAAAACAAAGACAGTTGTATATAACCACCATTCCCTTTTTTAAGAACTTGTTCTTAATTCAACGAGAACCATTATTATATTTAACTCTAGAATCTCCACTAAATATTCTTCATGGGTAATAATCAACCAAAGGTGACTATTGGTTCAGGCGTGAAATTGAAAACAATTAATTCTTACACGAAGTTGCAAGGAGATTTTACATAGTTTTCAGTAAACTTTGAAACCTCTATCTGACGGATATATTTTAAAAATAAAAATTCAATATTTAAGTGAGTCACTCCACTTGGGCATTAAATATAAAAGAAGTATTACCTAAATACCTAGAGAGTTTAGACACCCCAAAAATAGGAAGCTATTTGAATCGTGAGGCTAAGTTTAAAACTCTCCAGCGCTCATATATGGAAGTAATCAAAGGGACGGCCACACAACAACTACCTAACGCTACAATAGGTGTTACATCACCTGAAATTCAGGAAGGGCCCATGCAACAATTATATTCCACGATTACAACACAACTGTAATCTAACACAATTTTCGGGGAGTGACCATGCAGCCGATTCATACACACAGATCTGCAGAGGTAGAGGAATTAACTACTATTTAGGCAGTACACAGAGGTGAGAGTGATAACAACCAGTCTGAAAATGTTGGCATTAATCCTGCGAGGTGCCTAGGAAAAAATTGCCCTGGTAAACATAGGTAAAAATCATTAAGGTAACAGGGTGGGTGTTACATACAGTCCCTGAGAAACTTCGCCATAAGGTAATGGTCTTGCTAGAAGAATCACTGAGGACAGATTTGTCGTATTCCTTTTCAGCAGATGCAGGCATGCTATGAGAGAGATCTTTTTGTCTTTCCTCAAGGCACTCATGTAGGAAGTAGTACATGAAGGGGATTCACTCAACAAGGAGATGCACCGGACAATGGGCATTCGTAGACCCATAATCTCCTCCAAGGACAGGTTAAATGATAAGGAGAATAGATCGTTGGCAGGTGAAGAACAAAAACGCAGACTGGAAACTAACACAAGCTTAAGCAAACCAGAGTACCGAATCAAATCTGACTTAGTAGTTTAAGTTTCCCTTCGGGTTTCAATCCAATATGCAACAACCCCAATAAAAAAGCCTTGTTTACGCGTTCCAGGATATGTTACAGGTATGAAATAACTGAGGGGGGGGGGGTGAATCAGTTATTGTAAATTATTAACAATCTCTCTCAATTTTAACTTCGAATCATTAATCTTAGTGGTAGTAAGTCTTTAC
>JZKD02S1844832.1:545874-568349 GCA_000966675.3 Picea glauca
TTACATTTGTATTGCAGCGTGTTTCAGCATCTGTTCTTCATAAACAATCGATTGCCATCAATGACAACCTTGATCATCTGCGTCATCTCTGTTGTAGCCATATTTCCAACAGGATACCAGTATGAGAGGAAAAAATGAATAAAAATTGCAGGCCAAAAGTTAATCTTAGAATGAAATATTGGCCAGGAAAATTCATCTAAAAACTAGGATTTAATCATAAGTTCCCTGGATCAAATCATTGAGTTAAAAATTTGCCAGAATTTTGACCAACGAAACTAGGAAGAAAATCCCTTCGTAATCCAAATCTATTGCACCTGAAATTTCTTTTTAAAAAGAAGACTTAAATTGTATCATTTACTCTACCAGGGTACAAAATTTGCAGTCTGAATTTACAACCCTTACGATAAATAACACCAATAAAATTTTGTAGCCAAAGAGGAGAATTCTAGAGCCAAGGATAACTCATTCGATGGGATCACAGGATTATAACTTTCTAGGAACAAAAAACAACAACAAGGAAACAGGATGATCCAAACGCTAAGGTCTTGCTGAAGGACATGAATCAACAATAAGTTTACCTACCCAATACATATGAAAATCTAAGTCATAAATTCTAATGCATTCTACTCTAAAATCGAGGAGTGTATCATTTCCTGAACTCCTGCTTCGAACGACGTTCATGTGCTCAGTGTCGCTCCTGCTCGCCAATTGTCTGGACCTTACCAGTACCTCCCAGCCAAGGCTAAGGGTACTCTACTTCCCCCTTAGCCCCCCGAGCCACAAAGAGGCCACACACTCTCTAGATGGTACGTCTAGCTCGCAACTCGCCTCGCAAGGCTGAGCTACCACTCCTATCCGAGTTGGGAAATCCCAACTCCCCACAAGTAATCAGTCAAGTCACAAATCTGGCAGTGTAACCTTACGCTAACATTCGATCCCATTCTTCCTCCTCCTTCCTCTCTTTTATAGAGTTTTTATAACTTCCCACTTTCCCCAAATTTCATTTACTTTAAGTTTTAATAAAACCTTCTAAAAATTCTCTTTCGTACAAGTGTCATTCATCCCCCACATTTCTTCATTAACTATTTTATCTAATTTATTAAATTTTCTTATTTCCCTCACCCACCTAGAGTTACTTCTATTTTTACTCCTAGGTGTCCCTAGATTCCCTTACAGGTTTTAAATACTTTCCCTAAAATGATGTTGCTAATTTAGTTCAATTTAGAAGGTTCTTTATTGCAAATTCTTTACTAAGTTGACCTCGCTTTTTACCATATGTTTTCGTCTTTCCCTTATTATGTTTCCTCCATTCCTTAGTTTCCTAATTTTTATTATTCCCTTCTTTCACCTTTTTATTAGAGCTCAAATGGAAGTTGCGCAAATTAACCCCTTTTCATTTTTATTAATAATTTAATATCTTTTACACTTTCTCAAGTTAAATAATTAAATTCTTCTTTATGTTTTATATCCATAGATTTTAATTAAATTATTACTCTCTTCATTTTACCCCAAAAATTTATGAAGACCAAAATTATTACTAAAATGGTTTTTATTTTAAATTTTACCATTTAAAATTTTTAGATATGTTTTCTCAAGGGTAGACAAAATTTTACCCCTAGCGAAGTTTTAGACTTAGGACTTAGATTCTAAACTAGGCGACATTTTAATTAGGGAAGTTGTTTTAAAATTTCTTAATGAGATATTAGTATTAGGGCCATCTAGGTTCGTTCCTTTAACATCATCAACGCGACGTGCCCTTCAGGATGCACTACGTGCTCCAAGGGTTCCACTCACCTCTAGTGTTTTTTTTTTGCGCGACGTGCCTTTCAGGATGCACCACGTGCTCCAAAGGTGCCACTCGCATCTTGTGTTTCTTTTGCACGACGTGCCCTTCAGGATGCACCACGTTCTCCAAGGGTGCCACTCACCTCTTGTGTTTCTTTTTCCCGATGTGCCCTTCAGGATGCACCACTTTCTCCAAGGATGCCACTTGCCTCTTGACTGATTGGTAGACATCAATAACCCCTGGAGTCAACACTCTGCCAGGTGAACATGTGGGAGACTAAGGGATTCTAAGGAATAAGGCCACCGCCTTATTGGACACCCCTTAGAATCATCGCGATCAACTATCGCAGTCCACCCTCGTGGCATCGTGGGTCCTCTTGAACTAGGTAATTGTTAACCTACAGTTCGAGCCACAATGGGAGTGCTAGTAGGCTATGGAAGGGTTGTTGTCCACACCTCTCCCTCAACCTCTCTAGTAGTCGTGTGTGGCCCCTTTACTCCATATGTGAGTCTGGTCGATAAGCTATTGTCATCCTACATCATCAACAATCATGTTAGACATGTCCATATCATATCATCTAATCAAATGTACAAAAATCATAGTAAAACAATCAAACCCCAATAGCACACTCCCTGGAATTGAAAACGATTAATTATTACATGAAGTTACAAGGAGATTTTACATGGTTTTCAGTAAACTTTGAAACCTCCATCTGACGGATATATTTTAAAAATAAAAATTTAATATTTAAGTGAGTCACTCCACTTAGGCATTAAATATAAAATAAGTATTACCTAAATACCTAGAGAGTTTAGAAACCCCAAAAATAGGAAGCTATCATAATCGTGAGGCTAAGTTTAAAACTCTGCAGCACTCATATCTGGAAGTAATCAAGGGGATGGCCACACAACAGCTACCTAACGCTACAAAAGGTGTTACATCACCCAAAATTCAGGAAGGGCCCACACTGTAGTTATATGCCACGATTACAACACAACTGTAATCTAACACAATTTCCGTGGAGTGACCATGCACCTGATTCATACACACAGATCTGCAGAGGTAGAGGAATTAACTATGATTTAGTTAGTACGTAGAGGTGAGAGTCATAACAGCTGATCTGAAATGGTGGCATTAATCCCGCGAGGTGCCCAGGCAAAAATTGCCCTTGGTAAACATAGGTAAAAATCGTTAAGGTAACAAGGCGGGTGTTACATACAGTCGTTGAGAAACTTCGTCAGAAGGTAATGGTCTTGCTGGCATAATCACTAAGGAAAGACTCACCGTATCCCTTCTCAACGATTACAGGCATGCTGTGAGAGAGATCTTTTTGTCTTTCCTCAAGGCACTCACGCAGGAAGTGGCACATGAAAGGGATTCACTCAACAAGGAGATGCACTAGACAATGGGCATTTGTAGACCTCTAATCTCCTCCAGGGATGGGTTAAATGATAAGGAGAATAGATCACTGGCAGGTGAAGAACAAAAACGCAGACCGAAAACTAACACAAGCTTAAGCAAACAAGAGTACCGAATCAAATCTGACTGAGCATTTTAAGTTTCCCTTCGGGTTTCAATCCAATATGAAACAACCCCAATAAAAATAAATTGTTTATGCGTTCCAGGATACCAGTACGAAAGGAGAAAAGGAATAAAAATTGCAGGTCAAAAGTTAATCTTAGATTGAAATATTGGCCAAGAAAAGTGCTCTAAAAACCAGGATTTAATCATAAGTTCCCTAGATAAAATCATTGAGTTAAAAATTTTCCATAATTTTGGCCAACAGAACTAGGAAGAAAATCCCTTCGTAATAATTCAGTGCACCTAAAATTTCTTTCTAAAAAGCAGACTTAAATTGTATCGTTTACTCTACCAAGGTACAAAATTTGCAGTCTAAATTTACAACCCTTACAATAAAGAACAACAATAAAATTTTGCAGCTAAAGAGGAGAATGCCAAAGCCAAGGATAACTCATTCGATGGGATCATGGGTTTATAATGGTCTAGGAACAGAAAACAACAACAAGGAAACATGATGATCCAAATGCTAAGGCCATGCTGAAGGTTGTGAATCAATAATAATTTTACCTACCCAATACATATGCAAATCTAATTCATAAATTCTAATGCATTCTACTCTAAAATCAAGGAGCCTATCGTTGCCTGAACTCCCTCTTCGAAGGATTTTCACGTGCTCTGTGCCACTCTTGCTCACTGACCATTGGGACCTCACCGGTACCTCCCAGCCAACTCTAAGGGTACTTTGCTTCCCCCTTAGCCCCCCTAGCCGCATGGGGGCCACACACTCTCTAGATGGTACGTCTTGCTCCCAGTTCGCCTTGCAAGGCTGAGCTACCACTCCTATCTGAGCTGGGAAATCCCAACTCCCCACAAGTAACCAGTCAAGTCACAAATCCGACAGTGTAACATTATGCTAACATTCGATCCCTTTATTCCTCCTCCTTCCTCTCTTTTATAGAGTTTTTAGAACTTCCCACTTTCCCCAAATTTCATTTACTTTAAGTTTTAATAAAATATTCTAAAAATTCTCTTTCGTACAAGTGTCATTCATCCCCCATGTTTCTCCATTAACTATTTTCTTTAACTTATTAAATTGTCTTATTTCCCTTACCCACCTAGAGTTACTCCTATTTTTACTCCTAGGTGTCCCTAAATTTCCTTACAGGTTCTAAATACTTTCCCTAAAATGATGTTGCTAATTTAGTTCAATTTATAAGCTTCTTTATTGCAAATTCTTTACTAAGTTGACCTCACTTTTTACGATAAGTTCTCGTCTTTCCCTTATTATGTTTCCTCCATTCCTTAGTTTCCTAATTTTTATTAATCCCTTCTTTCCCCTTTTTATTAGAGCCAAAATGGTAGTTGCGCAAATTAACCCCTTTTCATTTTTATTAATAATTTAATATCTTTTACACTTTCACAAGTTAAATAATTAAATTCTTCTTTATGTTTTATATCCACAACTTTTAATTAAATTATTACTCTTTTCATTTTACCCCAAAAATTTATGAAGACCAAAATTATTACTTAAATGGCCTTTATTTTAAATTTTTAGATATGTTTTCTCAAGGGTAGACAAATTTTTACCCCTAGTGAAGTTTTAGACTTAGGACTTTGATTCTGAACTAGGCGACATTTTAATTAGGGAAGTTGTCTTAAAATTTCTTAATGAGATATTAGTATTAGGGCCATCTAGGTTCGTTCCTTTAACATCATCAACACGACGTGCCCTTCAGGACGCACTACGTGCTCCAACGGTGCCACTCGCCTCTAGTGTTTTTTTTTTACACGACGTGCCCTTCAGGATGCACCACGTGCTCCAAGGGTGCCACTTGCCTCTTGTGTTTATTTTTAATGATGTGCCCTTGAAGATGGACCACGTGCTCCAAGGGTACCACTCGCCTCTTGTGATTCTTTTGTGTGTTGTGCCCTTCAAGATGCACCACATGCTCCAAGGGTGCCACTTGCCTCTTGACTGATTGGTAGACATCAGTAACCCCTGGAGTCAACACTCCACTAGGTGAACTTGTGGGAGACTAAGGGATTCTAATGAATAAGGCCCCCGCCTTATTGTGCACCCCTTAGAATCATTGCGAGTGACTATCGCAGTCCTCCCTCACGTTATCGTGGGTCCTCTTGAACTAGGTAATCGTTAACCTACAGTTCGAGCCATGGTGGGAGTGCTAGTAGGATGTGGCAAGGCTACTGTCCACACCTCTCCCTCAACCTCTCTGGTAATCGTGTGTGGCTCCTTTACTCCATATGTGAGTCTGGTCAGAAAACTATCGTCAGCTTGCATCATCAAAAATCATGCCAGACATGTCCACATCATATCATCTAATCAAATGTACAAAAATCATAGTAAAACAATCAAATTCTAATAACACACTCCCTGACTCGATCCGGAGTCCAAGGGTTTCGTCGATGCCTCTGCATCCTCAAGGTCCAAAACCCTGCACACTTAGTAAAACCGAGTCAATAGCACCTGTCTATGTCAAAGTAGAAAAACATCATGTCATCTATCATAACGCATCATAATCAAGGACAAATGTTTTAATATCATAATAGTCCAGATCACTTGCGAGAAAGTGTCCTCAAAGAATAAGTTTTCTTGATGCACTAGAGAGGGATGTTACATACGCCCCCTGTTGTTCTAAACTTCATCCTAAAGTTTCATAGTATAAATGCCGAAATAAGTGTATCAGAGTATCATAAGTATATCTATCGAATAAAAATGGAAACTGCTGGCGTATATCATATACGTCCTCCTAGGTCATCGAGTGCAGACTATAATTTTCCTACTGGACTTTGACCTGATCTACCGTTCAACATCATAGTTGTCGAACTCGATGATCCAATATGCGGACCGACTCATCCATGAGCTCTCCCTCATTTGATACCTACAAGGAACTCATGAATAACATGTGTTGGATCATTAATATTATGTCTCAAAACATATACATGAAAAACATCGTGTATACGCCTCAAGGAATCAGGCAAGGCTAGTCAATAGGCCACGGGCCCCTTTCTCCCCGCAATCTTGAAAGGTCCCATGAACCTAGGAGAGATTTTATCTCCCTTTCCATACTTGATCGAACTATTATGCAGTTTAACCCGCAAGAAGACTCAATCACCGACCTCGTAAATACGGTCTACTCGGTTTGCATCGGCATAACTCTTCTGTCAATATTGCACTTCTTTAATCCTTTGTCTTATGGTTTTCATTTGCTCTTCGATTTCTTGGATCACTTCTGGTCCCACCAGGACCCTATCATTAAGCCGATCCCAAATCAAGGGCGTCTGACATGGTCGCCCGTAAAGAAACTCGAAAGGCACCATTTTAATGGTTCTCTAGTAACTGTTGTTGTAAGCGAACTCTACTAGAGGCAAGAATTCTTCCCAACACATTTGTTGGTACATTACGTACATGCGCAACATGCCATCCAAGGTTTGGCTCATTCGGTCGGTTTATCCATCAATCTCTGGGTGATACGCAATACTACAGTTAAGTTGGGTTCGCAAGGCCTCTTGGAAACTCGTCCAAAATCATCTAGTAAACATCGATCCTCGATCAGATATAATCCTCTTAGGCACGCCATGCAGCCTCAAAATCTCACTAATGAAAACTCTAGCAATGTCAGGTGCCTGATACGTTGTACGCATAGGAATAAAGTGAGCACTCTTCGTCAAAGTGTCTACTACTACAAAAATCGAGTCATGTCTCCTTCCCGTCAGTGGAAATCCAAAAATCAAATCCATCGAAATGACCTCCCATTTCGATTCTAGAATGGCATGTGGTTGTAGTAATCCTACTGGGTGTCTATGTTTAGCCTTTACCTGCTGACACTCCAAAGACATGGCCACATAGTTAACTATGTCGGCCTTCATTCCCCTCCAGAAGAATAAGGGTTTAAGATCTACCCTCATCTTCGTGACTCTCGGGTGCACCATGTAAACTGCTCTATGAGCCTCGCTCAGGATCAACATCCTCAACTCGTCGTTTGACAGTACATAATTATGACCTTTAAGCCTCAATAACCCATCGCTATCCAAATAAAATCCCTCATATCATGGTACCACCATTGTGTTTTGTCTGATAAAACCCTCGACCTCTTTGTACCAGTCGTCGCCACGCTGTAAAGTTAGAATCTTTTCACGTAGATTCATCTGAAGAGGCAACACCGAAAAGATGCGTGGATCCGATTCAAACCATCTGCCACTCGGTTCACTATTCCCTTTATGTATGTAATGTCAAAGTCGTACTCGCTAAGCAATTCTAACCAATGTCGTTGTCGTGCATTCAGGTCGCTTTGCGTAAAAATGTGTTGTAGTCCACAATGATCAGTCTTTAGTTCAAATTTTCATCCAACAAGGTAGTGTCTCCAAACCTTCAAGGCATATACGATGGCTAATAAATCCAAATCGTGCATCTCGTAGTTCTCCTCATTCCTTCTCAATTTCCTCGAAATGTAAGCTATCACTCATCCATATTGCATCAAGAATCCACCTAAACCTTGCTTGGATGCGTCTGTGCATACCAAGAATTTTGCGTCCATGTCAGGGACCTTTAGTATCGACGCTATTGTTAACAACTCCTTAAGCCTCTGAAATGCTTTTGTGCATTTCTCGGTCCAAACAAACTTCTTGTTTTTCTTCTGCAATTCCCTGATCGCATTTTCTATCTTCGAAAATACCTCAACAAATTGTCAATAGTATCCTACTAAACCCATAAAGCTACACACTTTCGTGAGATTCGTCGGTGTAGGCCATTCCATAATAGCCTCGACCTTGGATGGATCCATGACGATACCTTTACCGGAGATGACATGCCCTAAGTAGTGAATCCTAGATTGATAAAAAGAGCATTTGGACAACTTCCCATACAATTTGTGCTCTCGTAGACAATGTATTACCAAGTGCAAGTGCTCATCATGCTCCTCCATCATCCGAGAGTAGTTAAAAATATCATCAATGAATACTTGGATGAACTTGTCCAAGTACTCACGGAACACCCCGTTCATGAAACTCATAAATACCCGTAGGGCATTTGTCAGTCCAAGAGGTAAAATAGTAAACTCGTAGTGTCCAAACCTCATCTTAAAGGTGGTCTTAGGGACGTCATCCTCCTTGATCTACAACTGGTGATACCTTGATCACAAATCGATCTTGGAGAACATCGTATCACCCTTCATCTGATTGAACAGATCATCAATTATCGGCAAGGGATACTGATTCTTGATCGTAGCCTTGTTCAGTTGACGGTAGTCAATGAAAAGCCTCCACGATCCATCCTTCTTTCGTATGAAAATAACAGGTGCACCCCATGATGATACACTAGGATGTATCAGTCCCAAGTCCAACAACTCCTTTAGTTTCATTTTCAACTATTGTAACTCTGGGGTCGACATCGGATAAGGCATTCTAGCTATCGGTTCAATTGCCGGTTTTAGGTCTATGGTAAACTCCAACTCTCTCTTCGGCGGCATCCCCGGTAACTCCTCCAGAAATACGTCTGCAAGCCCTCTCACCACTAGAAGGTGTTCTAGACCTTCTTCTACTCCCCTCTCATTTAACGCAAGGATCGCACAAAGCTTGCACCCCTTGCGCATACTCTTCTGTAACTGTAAGGAAGAGACGAACCTCAGGGAAACTCCTTGTTTCCATCCTACAATCACATGTCTCTATCCCTTGTCATCTATCAAGCTCAACCATTCCATCTTATAGTTGAGTATTGCCTCATGTGATTCCAACCAATCCATACCAATTATGACATCATAAGATCCTAAGATCGTGACGTACAAGTTGGCCCTCGTGACAAACTCTCCCAGGTTAAGGGCACAGCCCGTAACCTTTCCTATAACCTTTTGTTTGGCTCCCAAGGCCATCTCTATGAAGCTAAACTCGTCCTGTTCGACTACCTTTATCTTAATCCTTTTTAGCATTGCACCAAAAATGAAACTCTCAGTAGCACCGAGATCTATCAAAATACTAAGGGTCTAGTCAACGATAGTACCTGTCGTCTCGAACACAGTTGACTAATGCTCTGCCTGGAGGTTATTCACCGCTCCATGAATCCAATGGGACTTTCCCATATATCCCATGGTACTAGGTCTGACTGATTTGGATTCTCTGGTCCTCTCCATAAGACAATCACGCTAGTAGTGTGGCTCCCCATGCGTCCAATGCCCCTTCTTTGGACCAGTAGTCCTGGTATCCGAAGTAGAAGATGACAACCCACCGTCCTGGAACCCTGGTCTATTTTGTTGAATAGGCCTAATCTGCTGCTACTTCGAGTGACACTTTTTTTGATGCTGTGGTCCCCGATAAGGTGTATGCTGCTGAGCCAGCAATCATCGGGGTGTGGTGAAAGTGGATCCCTTCTGGAAGCCACAATATCCTGGCATATGTCTCGCTGGTGTCTGGTGCTGCTACATTCCAGATGAAACCTGCTCTGCTGGTCTCACTGGAGTCCTGGTCTGACCCCCACTAATAAGCTTCTTCTCTTCTATGACGACCTTCTGAATGGCATCATGCAAGGTTTGAGGCATCAAAATCCTAACCTTTGCATGAAGGTTGTCGTTAAGGCCAAACACAAACCTGTTGAACTTAATTTTCTCTTTGTTGAGGTGCAGAGCATACCGGAGAAGCTCCATAAAATGGGCCTCGTACTCGGGCACCATACGACCTCGCTGTCGTAAGGCATTAAACTCATTGAGCTAACACTCGATGAATTCCTCTGAAAGGTACCTCTCTCAGAACCATTCCTCGAATAGTTCCCATGACACATTTTAAACGACCATGTTCAACTACAGTAGGTGTGTATTCCACCATAGAAGAGCGCTCCCCTTCAGTTGAAAGACCGCCATGCAGATGTTCATGTTGGAGGTATAATCGCGAAGTGTGAAGCATATCGCCATGTTCTCCAACAATGCCTCAATGCCTGCACCGTCCGGGGCACCAAAGAACTCAGGAAATTTGACCTTCTCGAGTTCATAGTGACTGATACAAGTAACGACCAGTGTGCACGGTGGAACCTCAACGGGCGCCAATGCCCTGGCCTCATCTCTGTCGAAGCGTCTGATCAGTGCCTCGGACATGCGCTGAAAATATTTCAGCATCCCGACTACATTGCTAACTGTTATCTGCTCCTGTTCAAGAACCTGCTCGTTTCTCTGGGGGTAAGACCCCTCAGGTGTGGATGCTACTGGAGGCGTCATGCCTCCTCCCCTAGCACCCTTTCATATTCCTCTATGGTTCCCTCTAACCATGATTACCTGCACACACACAATCAACTCGATTAGTAGCAGTATAATCAAATCATGTCAACAAAAGCCGTATTTCTTGAACACTTTATAGTGATGTAAAGTTTCCTCTTAAATATGAAAATGAGGATAGCATCGATATCTAAGTTCATTATCTATATGGAATTTTGATATGTAAAGTGCAACATATACTACTGATGTACATGAACTTCTTGCTAGATCGATACTCTCTAGGTTTTTGTAAATGGATATAACATGGATTTACAAGTAATAATGATTGTACATGCTTAAACATTTAATAATAATCAATTAATGATTTTTTTTTTCCATATAATCTATTGTACTTCCTTATACACTCCTTTTTAAATTTCCACTATAAGGCCTTTGAGGGAATGTTGTTTAGAATTGGAATATTCATGTTTAGAGTTTGAAAGAACAAATTACAAATTTGGGATATACATTCTTCATTCCCATCCTTTATGGTTCTTCTAGTTTCACATGTTATGAAGACTTCCACACTACTTTTGGGCTTCTTGTTTGTGTAGGAAAATTTACTCTCGGATTTGAATTTTTGTAACATCCCGCTCTGGTGCACTGATAAAAATTATTATTGAGGACAATTGCTCGCAAGTGATCTGGACTTTTCTGATGTTAAAACATGTATACTTGATTATGATACGTTATGATAGACGACATGATGTTTTACTATTTGATGTAGACAGGNCAGGTGCTATTGACTCAGTTGTATTGAGTGTGCAGGGTTTTGGACCTTGAGGATGTAGAGGCATCGGTGGAAACCCTTGGACTCCAGATTGAGTCAGGGAGTGTGCTATTTGGGTTGATTTATTTTGATATTTCATTGATTTGATGATTTGATGTTGACATGTTCTGACAGGATTGTCGATGATGCAGACTGACGATAGCTTGCCGACCAGACTCACATATGGAGTAAAGGGGCCACACATGATATCTAGAGAGGTTGAGGGAGAGGGGTGGACAGCAGCCCTGCAACCGCCTACTAGCACTCCCTCCGTGGCTCGAACTGTAGGTTAACGACTACCTAGTTCAAGAGGATCCACGATGCTGTGAGGGCAGACTGCGACAGTCGCTCACAATGATTCTAAGGGGTGTGCAATAAGGTGAGGTCCTTATTCCTTAGAGACCTTAGTCTCCCACAAGTTCACCTAGCCGAGTGTTGATTCCAGGGGTTATAGATGTCTACCAATCAGTCCAGTTGGCAAGTGGCACCCTTGGAGCACGTGGTGCATCCTGAAGGGCACGTCACACAAAAGAAACACAAGAAGCGAGTGGCACCCTTGGAGCACATGGTGCATCCTGAAGGGCACGTCGCAGAAAGGAAACGAACGAGGCGAGTGGCACCCTTGGAGCATGTGGTGCGGACTGAAGCGCACGTGGCATTTATGTGGATGAAGGAAACAAGCTTAAATAGCCCTAAGACAATAACGCCTTAAGAAATCCTTAAACAAATCCCCTAACCCAGTCTCGCCCAGTTCAGAATCTAAGTATCGAGTCTATAACTTTTAGGGTAAAATTTTAGTCTAACCTTAAGAACAGACCCTGGAATAAAAATAACAATTTAAACCAGAACCCACCTAAGTAATAGTTAGGTCTTCATAAAATTCTTGGGGTAAATAAAGAGAGTAAGGATTTAATTAACTAAGGGATTAAAAAATTTGCAAAGAGGAAATTAATTCCCAACGTGTGAAAGAACAAAAAATATTAAATAAATAATAATTGAAAAGATTAATTAGTGCATTTACCTTTTTGGTTTAAAAAAAAGGGGGGAGGGGATTAATAAAAAACATGGAAACTAAGTAATAAGGAAACATAGACAATTAATAAGTAATAAAATTATTTAACCTGCGGGAGTTTAAAAAGTTATGAATTAAAAAAAATAAAAATGAAAGGATTAATTAGCGCATTTACCTTTTTGGTTATTAAAAAAAAAAAAAAAGGGAATAATAAAAATAGGGAAATGAGCCTTTTAATAAATTTAAATAAAATAATGTCGGAGAAACGTGGGGGATGAACGACACTTGTACAACAGAGAATTTTTGAGGGTTTTTATTTAAAACTTAAATTAAATGTGATTAGGGAAAAAAGGGGGTCTCAAAACTGGATAAAAGAAAGGGGGATGGGGGGAAAAAGGGGGGGCTGTTAGGTATTGTTATGCTTCTGGATTTGGACTGGACTGATTGCTTGTGAGGAGTTGGGATTTTCTCATCTTCTATTGGAGTGGTAGCTCAGTCGTGGAGGCGAGCTGGGAAGCTAGGCATACCTTCTGGATTTGTGTGGCCCCTTTGGGCTCGGGGGGCTAAGGGGGAAGTAGAGTACCTCTAGCGTTTGGCTGGGAGGTACTGGTGTAGTCGCGACGATCGGCGAGCAGGATTGCATGGAGCGCGCGGACAACACACGGAGCAGGCGAGTAGGCAATGATACGCTTCTTGTTTGAATGCTAGAATGTGTAGGATTGATGACTTAGATTGGCATGTGTATAGAGTATAAACTTTTTAACTTTAATATGTGTTTAGTTCTGGTTGGATTGACTGTTTTCATCACTCCAGCATCCGTAAATATATGAAAAATGTAATAGATGTAAAAGGTTTCCTCCGCTGGTTTTATGCTTCATGGAGAATAATAGTCTGCTAATGTTGCAATGGATGAGGGCTTAATTATTTTAAATTATATCTAATGGAACGAGTGTTAGTGGAAATTTACATGCAGTATTTTATATCCCTCTGCTCACTGTAATCAGATCAATTTTAGAAAACCAAAAAAAAATAAAAATGAATCCAACGATAGAAGAATTTTATACGCTAGACATCATTTTGGTTGGAGCTCTTTAAACACTGTGCCATGGCTCACAAAATTTTACTCCTGCATGCATTGCTTCCATATTTTACACAGGGAAATTTTTAAGCACTACGCCCAAGGATTTAGGATTGGGCGCTTGTTGTTGCCAGCAATTTCTTGGACAACGAAACATATATTTTTAGGTAGCACTTTTAAATATTCAGTGAATAGTTGATATTCATAACGATTGACAGTCATAAGTGATTTTAACATTGACGAACTTGACCGTTAGCATCTTGAGAAACGATAATATTTGCATATAGCTGTAGGTTTTTATTTTACTCCCCATTCGTGGATTTTATTGAGAATTTACTACGAGTCATCCTCCGTGATGCATCTGAATGGGAAATTAAATTGTTCCCCTGCGGGTATTTTCGCGTGGCTGTGTAAACCTCCTTATCGACAAATTGTATTATGCATTAGCGAGGTTATTATTGCTCCAGCGCAATGTTTGTAGGTGGGGATGTATAGTATTTCTACTGCACTTTTCACGCCTCTGTCTTGGTTGCAAATACCCTCACACGACCACAGATCACACCCCTGCGATTGCACCTTGGTTGGTGGGATAAATATTTGTCCTGCGTCCTTCACCCATCGATCCACGTGCATAAACTTGGGTTGCAATTTTTTTTTTGGTTTGGATGATTCCATTTCAGGACCCAGTCGTGCACATTTAAAAATCACTTCTGGTAACCATCATTTCACCTTCCCTTCTTCAGAACGTGATTTTTTTGGGTAATGGGTTATTTTTGCATGTAGTTATTGGTAGTATTCCAGTTGCGACTTGCTGGTTACCTCTGCGCATTTTTTTTTCCAGTTAAACTGTTTACCTTCGTGCCTCAGCTAACATATCTGTGCATTTTCCTAAGGCATCCACCTTCTAGCGTTTGCCTTTAATTTCTGTTGTCGTTTGTCATCATTGCGTGGCGAAGTTCTGTTAGGAGACTCCATTCCTTGAGACCGTGGCCTATACCCACGCCTTCCCTTACCTCTTGTTCTGACAAATCATTGTTTCAGTCCAAGCCTTCATCATTGCATGTTTTATTGAGGTGTCAGCGTGATTTTCGAGAGGGATTTACCATATTTTGTCACCAGCTCTTCCTGGCACGCGCGCATGGGATTGCCCGTTGGGTCCCTGACCGACACTCTTGGCTGCTAATTTTTGTTGCTTGATAACATGAACTGTGACTGTTGTGACCGTGATCTATTTCTTTGATTGTGTGAATGGAAGGTTACTGCGATAAAAATAAATGTAATGTCAGGGATTGATATCAGGTAAAAAGGTGAGGACACTGTTATTTGATTTGCGATGTCATTATAATATCAAAAGTAAGGACATAGTTAACTCATGAAAGGGTTATCAAATTTCTGTTGTTATTTATGACCAATAAGGTGTAGGGACATTGTCATTTTAAATTGCAATATCATTGTAATATCAAGGTAAGGATATAGTTATTGTATGGAAGTATTATCCAAATTTCATTATTATTCCTGACCAATAAAATGTAAGATCCTCATTGTTTTATATTGCAATGTCATTGGATCGTAAAAATGATGATATGGTCATTTTAGGGTCATGGTATAGTAGTTTCATTGTTGTTGATATCAATTAAAATGTAATTTCCTTGTTATCATAATCACAGTGTTGTTGTCGTGTAAGAAGTGATGATATGGTTATAATTAGGGTATTATTGTTGTAAAATCATTATGATTGTCAACATATAAAAGGTAAGGTTCTTGTAATATGAAGAAGGCTAAGTTAACAGTGATGACTTATGAATGTGAGTTCCTCTTTGTTTAATTTAAATGTTTTTATCATGTAAGGTCATTGAAATTGTATTGTTGAGACATATAAAATGTATGTACTTTCATGTCATTGAAACTGTATTGTTGAGACATATTAAATGTATGTACTTTCATGTCATTGAAATTGTATTGTTGAGACATATAAAATGTATGTACTTTAATTCATTGCAAGGGTGAAGTAATAAAAAGGGTAAAGTGATTATCATGTATGGTAAGGGATATTGCAGCCTTATTATTATTGATAATAATTAAAATGTTGATATTGTAATTTGTTGCAAGCTTTTTGAACATAAATGTTAAGTGGGTATCATATATGGTAAGGATTATGGTAGTTTTGCGGTTATTAGATATCATGTAAGATGGACTGTAATTGTAAATTATGGCCAGGATTTTGAGATATAAAATACGTGTTGTTATTATGTTATGGTAATGAAATTATGCACAAGCTAAAATAAGCCAGTAATAATGCCTTAGACATTACCATTAACCACTAGTGAATGGTCTGACATATTTCGGGTGGTCATCGTCATTGCATGCAGTTTCCTGTTGTACATCGTATGTCATCTTGATGTGTTTGTCTTGCTTGCGTCTTGTTTGTCATTGGGTTACTAGTTTCTGCCTGAGCAGTCGGCCAGGAGCCTATCTGACATGCTCTCTCTCTCGAGCAGAGAACTAAGATTAAACGCCCTTCTTTCCTGTGCAGAAATAGTAAAATATACTACTATGGATTCTTCCTTCTGTGTTCATACTGTGCATAACCCAGTATGTCATTTATTGCTTGCAGTCACCTATTGTGTGCCTTAAGCCTTCTGGTTGTGTTCTTCGTGGTTGCATCTTGTTGGTCATCGGGTGGTGACGTAGAGTCGAATGTATTTATTTCCTTTGTACACGCGCGTACGCACCTCTAACAAAAAACGTTTTTTGCACCTATTAAAGAGTTGTTGTCGTAATGAGGAGGGTCGTTACATATGGCATCAGAGCAGGTTCAACCCGCGGCTTGGGGTTCTCTATGACTTTCATGGACATGATTAGATTTGATTATACTGTTTTCGATCAAGTTGATTGTGTGTGTGTAGGTAATCATGGTTAGAGGATGTCACGGAGGAAGACGACGGGGTGCTAAGGGAGGAGGCATGATGCCTCCAGTAGCATCCACGCCTGAGGGGTCTAACCCCTAGGGAGGCGAGCAGGTTCTCGGACAGGAGCAGATAACAGTTGGCGATGTTATTGGGATGCTGAGATTCCGCCGTGCGCACCGTTGAGGTTCCGCCGTGCACACCGGCCGTTACAGGTAGCATTCACCGTGAACTCGAGAAGGTAAAATTTCCTGAGTTCTTTGGTGCCCCCGAAGACGCAGCCGCCAAGGCATGGTTGGAGAATATGGTGATGTGCTTCGCACTTCGCGATTATACCTCCAACATGAAGGTCCACATGGCAGTCTTTCAACTGAAGGGGAGCGCTCTTCTATGGTGAAAGACGCTCCTGCTACAGCTGAACATGGCCATGGAAGATGTGTCATGGGAACTGTTCGAGGAATGGTTCCGAGAGAGGTACCTTTCAAAGGAATTCATCGAGTGTCAGCTCAAGGAGTTCAACGCATTACAACAGGGAGGTCGTATGGTGCCCGAGTACGAGGCACATTTTATGGAGCTGCTCTGGTATACTCCGTACCTTAACACTGAGAAGCTCAAGGTCAACTGGTTCGTGTTGGGCCTTAATGGCAGCCTGCGTGCCAAGGTAAGGATCTTGATGCCTCAAACCTTGCACAACGCTGTCCAAAAATCCCTCATAGCAGAGGAGGAGCTTATCAGTGGGGTTCAGACCAGGACTCCAGCGAGACCCGCAGGGCAGGGTTCATCTAACACACTGCAGCATCAGACACCAACGAGGAATACACCGGGATATCATGGCTTCCAGAGACGACTCACTTTCACTACACCCAGACGACCGCTTCCTCAGCAGTGGGCACCTTATCGAGGACCACAATATCAGTAGCAGCGCCGCCCGCAGCAACAACAGTTTAGGCTTGTTCAGCAGAACAGACCTGGTTTCCAGGCTGGTGGGCCATCATCTTCTACTTCGGGCACCAAGACTACTAGGCCGAAGAAGGGGTGTTGGACGTGTGGGGAGCCACACTACCAGCGCGACTGCCCTGTGGAGAGGACTAGAGTGTCAGGATCAGCTGGACCCACTACCGTGGGAGATATGGGCAAGGCCCATAGGATTCATGCGGCGGTAAATAACTGCCAGGCAGAGCACCAGTCGACTGTGCTTGAGATGACAGGTACTGTCGCTGACCAAACCCTTAGTATTTTGATAGACCCAGGTGCTACTAAGAGTTTCATTTCTGGTGCAGCGCTAAAAAGGATTAAGGTAAAGGCAGTCGAACAGGATGAGTTTATCTTCGTAGAGATGGCTTCTGGGGGCAAACAAAAGGTTGGAGGAAAGGTTACGGGCTGTACCCTTAACCTGGGAGAGTTTTTCATGAGGGTCAACTTGTACGTCACGATATTAGGATCTTATGACGTTGTGATTGGTATGGATTGGTTGGAATCGCATGAGGCGATACTCAACTGTAAGACGAAACGGTTGAGCTTGGTTGATGATGAAGGACAGAGACGTGTGATTGTAGTATGGAACCAGGGAGTATCCCTAAGGTTCATCTCTTCCTTACAGTTACGGAAGAGTATGTGCAAGGGGTGAAGGCTTTATGCGATCCTCACGGTAAACGAAAAGGGAGTAACGAAAGGTCTAGAACACCTTCCAGTGGTGAAGGAGTTTGTAGACGTATTTCTAGAGGAGTTACCTGGGATGCCGCCGGAAAGGGAACTGGAGTTCACCATAGACTTGAAATCGGGGACCGAACCGATAGCAAGAACGCCTTATCGGATGTCAACCCCAGAGTTGCAAGAGTTTAAAATGCAACTGAAGGAGTTGTTGGACCTGGGACTGATACGTCCTAGTGTGTCACCATGGGGTGCACCGGTTATTTTCATACAAAAGAAGGATGGATCATGGAGGCTTTGCATTGACTACCGTCAACTGAACAAGGCTATGATCAAGAATCAATATCTCTTACCAAGAATTGATGATCTGTTCGATCAAATGAAGGGTGCGACAGTGTTCTCCAAGATCGATCTGCAATCTAGGTATCACCAGTTACGGATCAAGGAGGATGACATCCCTAAGACCACCTTTAAGACAAGATTTGGACATTACGAGTTTACTATTTTACCGTTTGGACTGAGAAACTCCCCAGGGGTATTCATGAGTTTGATGAACGGGGTGTTCCGCGAGTACTTGGACAAGTTTGTCCAAGTATTCATTGACGATGTTTTGATCTACTCTCGGACTACGGAGGAGCATGACGAGCACTTGCGCTTGGTACTACAGTGTCTGCGAGAGCAAAAATTGTATGGGAAGCTATACAAATGCTCTTTTTACCAATCAAGGATTCACTACTTAGGGCATGTCATCTCCGACGAAGGTATAGCCATGGATCCAACAAAGGTTGAGGCTATTATGGAATGGCCTGCGCCAATGAATGTCACAGAAGTGTGTAGTTTTATGGGTTTATCTGGATACTATCGACGATTTGTCAAGGGTTTTTCGAAGATAGAAAATCCGATCATGAAATTGCAGAAGAAAAACAAGAAGTTTGTTTGGACAAAGAAATGCGTGGAATAATTTCGGAGGCTTAAAGAGTTTTTTACAACAGCCCTGATACTAAAGGTTCCTGACATGGATGCAGACTTCTTGGTATGCACTGACGCATCCAAGGAAGGATTAGGCGGAGTCTTGATGCAAGACGGACGAGTGATTGCTTACATTTTGAGGAAGCTGAGAAGGCATGAGGAGAACTACGTGACGCATGATTTGGAGTTATTAGCCATCATTTATGCCTTGAAGGTTTGGAGACACTACCTTGTTGGATGAAAATTTGAATTAAAGACTGATCATTGTGGACTGCAACACATTTTCACGCAGAGCGACCTGAACGCGCGACAATGGCGTTGGTCGGAATTGCTTAGCGAGTGCGAATTCGAGATTTCTTACATAAAGGGAACAGTGAACCGAGTGGTTTATGCTTTGAGTCGGAGACCACACATATTTTCGGTGTTCCCTCTTCAGAAGAATCTACGTGAGAAGATTCTCACTTTACAACGTGATGATAACTGGTACAAAGAAGTCGAGGATTTTATCGGACAAAACACAATGATGGTACCATGGTATGAGGGATATTCATTGACAGCGATGGTTTATTGAGGTTTAGAGGTTGGATTTACATACCACCAAACGACAATTTGAGAATATTGATCCTGAGCGAGGCTCATAGAGCCGTTTACATGGCTCACCCGGGAGTCACAATGATGAGGGAAGACCTTAAACCCTTATTCTTCTGGAAGGGAATGAAGGCCGACATAGTCAACTTTGTGTCTAGATGTCTAGAGTGTTAGCAGGTAAAGGCTGAACATAGACACCCGACAGGATTACTTCAACCACATGCCATTCCGGAATCGAAATGGGAAGTTATTTCGATGGATTTTATTATTGGATTGCCACTGACGGCAAGGAGACACGACTCAATTTTTGTAGTAGTAGACACTCTGAAAAAGAGTGCTCACTTTATGCCTGTGCATATGACGTATCAGGCACCTGACATAGCGAGAGTTTTCATCAGTGAGATTGTGAGGCTGCATGGTGTGCCTAAAAATATTATATCCGATCGAGGATCGGTGTTTACTGGACGATTTTGGACGAGTTTCCAAGAGACCTTGGGAACCCAACTTAAATTAGTACTTCTTATCACCCAGAGATGAATGGACAAACAGAACGAATGAACCAAACCTTGGAAGAAATGTTGCACATGTATGTGTTGGACCAACAAAAGTGTTGGGAGGAATTCTTTCCTCTGGTAGAGTTCCCTTAAAACAACAATTACCAGAGCACCATTAAGATGGCGCCTTTCGAGTTTCTTTTTGGGAGACCGTGTCGGATGCCCTTGAGTTGGGATCGACTTGAGGATAGGGTCCTGGTGGGACTAGAAGTGATCCAAGAAATGGAAGATCAAATGAAAACCATAAGACCAAGGATTAAAGAAGTGCAGGATCGGCAGAAGAGTTATGCCGATGCGCACTGAGTCGACCGTAGTTACGAGGTCGGTGATCGAGTCTTCTTGCGGGTTAAACCACATAAGAGTTCGATCAAGTTTGGAAAGGGAGATAAACTCTCTCCTAGGTTCATGGGACCTTTCGAGATTGTGGAGAGAAAGGGCCCCATGGCATATCGACTAGCCTTGCATGATTCTTTGAGGCGTATGCACGATGTGTTTCATGAATCTATTTTGAGACATTATATTAGTGATCCTACACATGTGATTGACATGAGTTCCTTGTAGGTATCGGATGAGGGAGAACTCATGGCTGAGACGGTCCGCATCTTAGATCATCACATTCGACAGTTACGACGTCGAACGGTAGATCAGGTCAAGGTCCATTGGGATAGTTATAGTCCGCACTCGGCGACGTGGGAGGATGCATATGATATGCGCCAACAGTTTCCATTTTTGTTTGATATATAGACTTATGATACTGTGATACTTTTATTTCGGCATTTATACGGAGAAAATTCGGGACGAAGTTTAGACCAAGAGGGGGTGTATGTAACATCCTGCTCTGGCGCACTGATAAAACTTATTATTGAGCACACTTGCTCACAAGTGATCTAGACTTTTCTGATATTAAAACATTTATACTTGATTATGATGTGTTATGATAGACGACATGATGTTTTACTATTTGATGTAGACAGGTGCTATTGACTTAGTTGTATTGAGTGTGCAGGGTTTTGGACCTTAAGGATGTAGAGGCATCAGTGGAAACCCTTGGACTCTGGATTGAGTCAGGGAGTGTGCTATTTGGGTTGATTTATTTTGATATTTCATTGATTTTATGATTTTATGTTGACATGTTCTGACACGGTTGTTTATGATGTAGCCTGACGATAGCTTGCCGACCAGACTCACATATGGAGTAAAGGGGCCACACACGATATCCAGAGAGGTTGAGGGAGAGGGGTGGACAACATCCCTGCCACCGCCTACTAGCACTCCTGTCGTGGCTCGAAATGTAGGTTAACAATTACCTAGTTCAAGAGGATCCACGATGCCGTGAGGGAAGACTGTGACAGTCGCTCATGATGATTCTAAGGGGCACGCAATAAGGCGGGGTCCTTATTCCTTAGATCCCTTAGTCTCCCACAAGTTCACTTAGCAGAGTGTTAACTCCAGGGGTTATAGATGTCTACCAATCAGTCCAGTTGGCGAGTGACACCCTTGGAGCACGTGGTGCATCCGGAAGGGCACGTCGCACAAAAGAAACACAAGAAGCAAGTGGCACCCTTGGAGCACGTGGTGCATTCTGAAGGGCACGTCGCGCAAAGGAAACGAACGAGGCGAGTGGCACCCTTGGATCACGTGGTGTGTCCTGAAGGGCACGTCACATTGATGTGGATGAAGGAAACAAACTTAAATAGCCCTAAGACAATAATGCCTTAAGAAATCCTTAAACAACTGTAAAGACCTGGCTTAATTAAATACAAAATTAAAATTCAGTTAACATATAATTGCCTTACGTAAATTATACATTCACTTCAAAAGAATAAATATTTTGCATAAGTTAAAATCTATCTACAACATGGAAATAACTCAACAAATCACATATAAATACCTATTTCTGATGCTAATTCTCGTCGATATGGCTGTCCCTTCCCTGTTGACTTGCTATTGTCTTGCCTAGCCCGATGAACTAACCAACACTGCCCAAACTGACTATCCATCCAGCCAACTAAGAGCAGCCTGTCCGGCTCCCTAGCTCCAGGAAACCGAAAGGAATCCTAGCCCCTGTGCCCAAAACCCCGAGCAACCCGGTGCACTGTGTCAATGCCACTCACAAAATTTCACCTTCCTCTCTGTAATAATACTCAGAGCTCCCAAAATCCATCCCCAACTCTCGTGGAATGATCTCCCTTCCCACTCCTTCCCTTCCTTATCCCTCCTTCACCGACTCTTCCCCCTCATTGATTTCCTTATCTCCCCCTTATTAATTTCTTATCCCATTCTTTAATGCCTTATCCCCCCTTCATTAATATCTTATCCATTTCTTTAATGCCTTATCCCTTCCCGCATACGTAAAGAATTTTAATTAAACAATTTAAAATTATTAAGC
>JZKD02S1844832.1:587875-597881 GCA_000966675.3 Picea glauca
GTTCATTGAATGCATTCTACAGTTTGATTACCACACAATTAATCATGCTTAATTTCTTTAACTGATTTTTCTTTATAATCTTTAATCATTTATTCAATTAGGGTCGTTACAATAATGTTAGTAATAGAAAAAATTATGAAAGTTCCACACTTTATTCTGCTAAAATCTACTCACAAGGCTATAAATATTGTATAGATTTTGATGAAAGAGATTTTCAAAATGCATGGTTTACCTAAAAAAATCATCTCATACAGGGATACAAAGTTTACCTCCAATTTATGGAAAACCTTATTCAATGGTTTGGATACTAAATTTAGTTTTAACACGACATATCATCCTCAAATTGGTGGTCAAACATAAAGGACTAACCACATTGTAGAGGATATGTCATAGATGTATGCAATGTACTGCCCCACAAAGTGGGACGATTATCTTCATTTGGTCAAGTTTGCATAAAATAATTGTTATCATTATTCCTTAAAAATGTGTCCTTTTAAAGTGTCGTACAATAGAAGGTGTTTAACCCCGATAAAATGGGACAACCCAATTGAAATAATCATTCTAGGATCGTATATGGTAAAATAAATGGAAACAAATGTTCAAAAACAAAATCTGAACTTGAAAAGTGTACACGATAGACATAAGAGATATACATATTTAAAGGGGATACATGCAAAATTCAATGTTGGATACAATTTTTACTTCCTATTAAAACCCATAAACAATTAATTTAAGCTTGGTAAAAGTTCTTAGTTGTCACCAAAGTATTGTGGGACTTTTTAAGTACTTGCAAGAGTAGGACCAATAGCCTACCAACTTGCACTACTAGCCAATTTCAATGTACAACATGTATTTCATGTTCCATTTCTAAAGAAATATATGCATGATGTGACTCATATTGTTAATTGGAATGTGATCTAGGTGGAACCACAAGGTGAGTTCCAGGTGGAACCTCTACGCATTCTTGACAAGAAGGAAACTATACAGCAGAACAAAGCCATCTCTCAACAACAATAAGGAAACTATACTACGGAACAGAGCCATCTCTCAAGTTAAAGTACAGTGGAGACACTATATCCTTGAGGAGGCCACCTGGAAATGGAAGAAGCTATGAGAAAATATTATCCATTTATGTTCCAAATATTAGATGCTCATATAGGAACACCTAGGATGGTGTTCATTTCAAAGGGGGAGGGGATGTAATGTCCCTCCATTGAAAACAATTTTAATAATTTTAATTTTGGGTTATTTCTGTTGAGGAATTTTTTTCTTGAGAAAATACTTAAGCTAACATTATATCATAATAAACTTGCATGATGAGAAGCATTTTTGTAATTATTATTTTTAATTTATTTTATTTTACTTGAGACAAAATGATTAGGGTATCTAGTTACAAAAGAGTAATTCGTTATTCCATGGGAGGGTGAAAAGGGATAAAAAACACAAAGTAAATATTGTCCATGAGGAAAAGTGTAAACCTACTCCCAAAGATGTGGGATGTGAGGAAACAAGATAAAAAAAATTTACGCCAAGAAGATTCCCTAGGGTTAGCGATGAGGATAACTTGATGAGTAATTGTGACTCCAAGTGAGCTTGATGGTTCTAAGAAATAGTCAAAATCTAGTTTATCTCGAAAAAATATATTGAAATTTCCAGTCCATATGGAATAATGAATTAGGCTTTCGATGAAAGAAGAAAACAACTTAGATGTTATATATTTCATTTCCTATCTTTTATTATATTTATACTACTAATGAATATTAATAATTACAAGAGTGTACATTTGTATATTCAATTTCTATAACAAGTAAAGAAATAATTTATGTTTAGTTAATTATGGTATTTGTGGATAGCAAGTAAAGAACACTAGTGTGATATTTTCTACTAAAAAATAATACCGATAATAGACATAACAATAAACCAAAAAACCATGAAATGATATTAACTAGGAGAATTCATTTATGAACAAAGAAAAAATTCAAGTATTCCCATTTCTTATTTTCAAGGTGATATTTATTATTTATTTAAATGCAGTAGATAAATTAAAATATTAAAATAAAAATCTTATAAAACACAATGCTCAGCAATGTTCAGAATACAAACAAAAAGAGTCAGCATTTGTCTCTATTTTAAGACAGAGCCATTAACAATGGCAGTTCTTACCTTTTTTTATCATAGCATATGGGTTGACGATAAAAGAATTCTTGAAACAAAACCATGATGATTAACACAGAAACCCTAGTCGGGTTATTTATATATGCAAAGATAAACCAGAGGAAGAATGTTATGTTTCTTTTGAACAAAACATAAAATTTTATGACGCTCATGGTTGTAACAAAGAACTCACTAAAGCATAACCCCGTCTTTGAAATTCAAGAAAGAATCAACTGTTGATAAAAAAATCTAGAAGGGAAAGTATGAATATGGCTATAAAGAAAACATTTTGTGTATCCATCAACCTCATGGAGGAGGCTATGGTAAATCTTTTAATAAAAAAAAATAAATAATATTAACCCTAAAAACCCTATCGTGTAGCAGGGAGTGAACTTGAGTGAGAAGAAAAAACACTATATTCTTAAGCTTTACTATAATTTGTTACATACTATAGAAGAATAACCAACTTCTAGTGATAGTTAGAGTAACCAAGTAATAACTTGTATGGATGTAGCACTGTCACAAGTCCGTGGAGAAAAGAGATGATGTAAATACTTCGTTATCTCTGCATTCTACCTGAGTAACGAGAATCCACCTCTAGATGTCAGTCATCCAAAAATCTTTGTAACCACGCTTATGAGTTCTCTTAAGAATTGGATAGACCTTCTCCTCATTGCTCTTGAGTTGCAACCTAGAGGGTGTTAAGTATTTCTCTGCAACAAACCATATATACAATTAAAAACACAGATAGAGAGATAATTGTTAAATATAATGTAACCTCAACAGGCTAGTTGTACACTACCAACTGTACTTTCTATTCTTGATTTGCTTGAGCCTATTTAGCTCAGCTATTTCCCTTTGCATAGTACTTACTACTTCATAACTTCTTCATGTACTCATTTTGTACTCTTCTTCTTATATTCTAATATATTGTTTTATGTTATATTATTTCTCTCTGCATTTCTTGCTTCACAATTTATCATGGTCTCAGAGCTACAGTAGTAAGCCTCTTCACACAGGCTAGAGTGCAACACGATCCTCAAATAACGCAGAGCTTCAGTGATCTTGAGAGCATTCAACACAGACTTTTCACAAGGCTTGGAGAGCTGTCTGTCATACTCTTGAAATATCCTCGCAGGAAACCTCCACGAGGAAGTTGTCCTCTCATGTGCTCAAAAGATCAGCATAAGAAGCTCAGGCGAGGTCGTAGAGCGTACTACACTCAAAAGTTTCAAGGAGCAGAAACACAAGAAGGCATCAGAGACTGAGAAGGAAGAAATAATAAAGATTCTTGTACAATTTTCAAGAATCATCAAAGAATCACGAAGAAGAGCTGCAGGAGGCGGGAACTCTTGAAGAATTCAAAGCATTTGGTCAAATTCGTGAAAGATAGTTGAATAAAGAAGAAGCGTTTAAAGCATCTCGGAAATAGCTCAAATCTATCAAAGATTGCAACAGAGAACAAAGAACTCATGAAATTCTTTCAAATCTTTGAAAGATTCATGAATTTTTTCTTCCACAGAAGAAAATCCTTGCAAAGGCAGTAAATAACGCGTCTCAGGTTCAAAGAACAACCATCGCAGCCGTAAGATTTGTCCTGCGAATAGATCCGAGGCGGAAATCCAATTCAGAAGGGACGAGGAGAGCGCGGAAAAGGCAAAAGAATTTCAACCGTTAGATCTTGTGCAGAGGACCGACAACCATTGGATCAATGAGAAAGTGCACGAGGTTTTGTCCTCTAGAGTGCATAGGGGAAATTTTGACTTGTGAAGTCACGAAATCCCGAAATCATCTGGACCGTCCATCAAGAGACACGTGGTGAGATCTCGGCATTTCGCTGAATCGCAAGGTGTAAAGGTTAGAAGACTATCATGAGAATTCACGAATCACAAAATCATGAGTCATTCTGGACCGTTGGATCACGGAAGATCATGAGTCGTTGATCTTATACCATCGCAAAATCGGGGATCGGGAGTTGGACGAGCGAATAAGACTTCTCTCCAAAACCCAGATACGTGAAATTTCGACATCACAAATCATGAAATTCCGAGAGGATTGTGAGCCGTCCATCTTAGAGGACAAGTGGCAGTAGATCCAAGTGCCATCATTTCGGCATTTCAGAGTTTGGGATATCAGAGGTCTTGTTGGCGAAAGGTCAGGACACTCCGTAGCGAAAGTCTCGAAATCTGAAAAATATCACAGTCGTCCATTTGTTCGGACACGTGGTGAACATCGAGGAAACCGTTGACATTTCAACATTTGATGTCCCGCATCACGCATTTGAGTCATGAAACCCCAAAAGGGACTGCAGTCATATCAGGAGAGGTCATGTGGACTAGAGGTATAGCCCAAGGGGCTAACTGAAGTTAACGCCATTTCGGCAAATCGACATTTCGAAGTTCGCGGTTTCGGAAACTCTGGGACAAGAGTTCTAAACTCGCGAAATAAAGAATCGTGAAATCCCGAAGGGATTGGGACCGTCAGATCACAGGAAGATATGGATCGTTGATCAATGTTTCGGTATATCAAGGATCCTGCAGATAGAGGACCAGGCTACTTCGCATTACGAAGTCCCGAAATGCGAAATCCAGAAAAGGATTTTGAGAAAGGCCTTTCCAACATATTTTACATTTTGGCAAATTGAAAGACAAAGAACCAGAAAATCCTGTAGCGCTTTAAAATCAAGGTGTGTGGTCACATTGCACGGTGATTAAGGCCAAACTCAAGATGTTAAGTCCTCTTCGGCACTTTGGCAATCAGAAGTTGGAGAGTTCAAAGATATCATCTAACGGAGTTATGAAATCACTGCAAGAAAGCAACAGACCTGGTTTCACACGCGGGAGACAGGTAAATATGAATTTTTTCTTTCTGGTTTATTCATTTTTTTTTCTAGAAAAAAAAAAATATGGCGACGTCTAGCAATTTAGGACCAACTCAGGGTCTGATTCTTCTTGGAAATAACTATGAGTTCCGGTCTCTTCGGATGAGAGCCTTCTTGCAAGCAGAAGAGTGATGGGATCCAGTGGATCATCGATATGTGGAACTAGGTCTAGGAGAACTATCCGCCATGACTAATCAGCAGAAAATTGCTCTAGCAACGTAGAGAAACAGAGAAAACAAAGCTAAATTCTGGATTCAATATTCTGTGGATGACTCTATTTTTTCAAAAATCATAGGCACTGGTACTTCAAAACAAGCCTGGGACATCCTTAAATCTTCCTACCAAGGAAATGACAGGGTCAAAACAATTAAACTGCAGACCTTGAGAACGCAATTTGAGACTCTAAGGATGGCAGATTCCGAAAATGTGGATCAGTTCATGACCAGACTCATGGGCATTGTAAATCAGATCATATTGACTAGTGAAACCCTCACTGATCAACGTATTGTTGAGAAAATCCTCAGAAGTTTACCAAAGAAATTCTAAATGGTTGTAACAACAATCCTTGAATCCAAGGATCTATCAAGTTTTTCAACAGATGAATTAATTGGTTCTCTGGTGACACATGAGATCAGACTGCATCTCACAGATGAGTCAATCTCCAATTCTTTCAAAACTCAATTCTCCTTCAGCAAAGGGAGAGGCAGAGGAAGAAGAAGAGGTCACCAAGGAAGAGGGATCAATCAAAGTCACCCTCACTCTAGTGGAGGTAATAGACAACAATATCCGAATCAAAATTTCCAAGGTCAAAGACAACAACAACAAACTCAACATCATAATTTCCAGCCTCAAAGAGACAGAGAGAGAAGAACAAATGACAAAACAAGAATACAATTCTATTACTACAAAAAGTATGGGCACTATGAATCTGAATGCAGGAAGAAGCAAGCAAATCAACTCTCAGGTAGAGCACATGTGTCAAATCACACAGGAGAAAGATCAGGAGGTATGTTTCTTTCGTGCCACAAGACTGAACAACAACCTAAAGATCTCTGGTTGTTGGACAGTGGATGCAGCAATCACATGACAGGTAACAAAGATTTACTTTCATCCATTGATTCTTCAATCTCATCTGATATTACACTTGGAAATGATTAGTTATTCAAAGTTCAAGGAAAAGGAACTGTTCCTATTCTTACTAAACAGAATGTAAAGAAAGACATAAACAATGTCCATCATGTTCTAGATCTGAAACATAATTTGCTAAGTGTAAGACAACTCATTGAACATGGCTATAAGATACTTTTTGAGGGAGCATCTTGCAAGATATATGACAAAATCCCAAGTAGAAAATTGATTTCTGAAATCCAGATGACTCCAAATAGGATGTTTCCCCTTACCCTCAGAACTGCAAATCTGATTCAACCATATGCACAAAGTGCATCCACCCTGAATGAAACTATGGTTTGGCATACAAGATTTGGACATCTACCATTTCAGATTCTAAGTCTTCTTTAAAATAACTCAATGGTCAAAGGTCTTCCTATCTTTAAAGAGAAAATTCCCCCATGTGAGTCTTGAATACTTAGAAAACATAAGAGAACTAGTTTTCCCCAGTCTTCCAATCAAGCCAAACAACATCTTGAACTTGTTCACACTGACCTATGTGGACCAATGCAAACAGAGTCAATAGGTGGTATCTTTTACTTTCTAATGTTTATTGATGATTTCAGTAGAAAAATATGGATCTATTTTCTCAGACACAAGTCTGAAACTTTCACAAAATTCAAAGAATTCAAGGCAGAAGCTGAAAAACAGAGTGGCAAATATATCAAAGCACTCAGGTCATATGGAGGAGGAGAATACAACTCCATAGAATTTGCAAATTTCTGCAAATCACAAGGTGTTATCATGCAAACAACAACAAGGTATACTCGACAGCAGAATGGAGTAGCTGAAAGGAAAAATCAGACCATAATGAGCATGGCAAGAAGCTTACTCAAAGAGAAAAGTCTATCAAATATTTTTTGGGATGAAGCAGTAGCATGCTCAGTTGATCTCTTGAATAGATCTCCAACCACCAAACTAAAGCTAAAAGTCCCCCAAGAAGCATGGAGTGGGACAAAGCTCAATGTTGCGCATCTAAGGACATTCGGATGCATAGCATACGCTCACATACCTTCCGAATTAAAGAAGAAACTTGATGACAGAAGTGAGAAATGTATTTTCACTGGATATAGTGAAACATCTAAAGATTACAGTCTTTGCAATCCAATCACCAAGAAACTAATTCTCAGAAGAGATGTAAAATTTCTAGAAAATCAATTTTGGAATGATTTAGAAAATCAACAAATGGACAGTCAAAATCCATTGCTGCCAAGCTCTGAAAATGCAAAAAATTCAGGACAGCAAGTACCTCAAACTATTCTTCCAAGATTGCAGGTACAAAGACAACCTGAAAAATTCTCAGGATAACTCAACTTCCAACAGAGAATCATTCTCTGAACCACAAAATCAGAGAACTCGAAGTTTCAGAGAAATCCATCAGTAGTTGGATGACTTTGAACAACACAACCTTTTTTCTTTAATGTCATGTCAACCTACATCTTTTAAGGAAGAAGCTAAGGAGCCACATTGGGTTCAAGCCATGAACCAAGAAATTGACTCCATTGAGAAGAACAAGACATGGGATCTTGTTGATTTTCCAAGTCACAAGAAGAGTATTGGTGTCAAGTGGGTTTACAAAACTAAACTCAATGAAAAATGGTAGATTGAAAAACACAAGGCAAGACTTGTTGCCAAAGGATTCTCACAACAACCTGGTACTGATTATGGTGAAACTTTTTCTCCAGTAGCAAGATTAGACACTGTAAGGACTCTATTGGACATAACAACCCAACACAAATGGCAAGTATACCAGATGGATGTCAAGTCAGCATTCCTGAATGGTCTCTTAGAAGAAGAAGTTTATGTCGATCAACCACATAGATTTGAAGTCCAAAAGCACCCATCCAAAGTATATCGGTTGAAGAAATCCTTGTATGGCTTAAAGCAAGCTCCAAGAGCTTGGTACAGCAGAATTGACACTTATCTGATCAAAAGTGGTTTCAACAGAAGCCAAACTGAGCCAACTCTTTACACCAAAATAGATCAACACGGTAAAATTTTGATTGTATGTTTATGTGTTGATGACATGATCTATACAGGAAATCTTGAGTTAACAAATTTTAAACACGCCATGCAATCTGAGTTTGAGATGACAGATCTTGGCATAATGAAATATTTTTTAGGGATTGAGGTTGATCAATCAACCAAAGGAATTTTTGTCTGTCAGCAAAAATATGCAACAAACATCCTCAAAATATTTCGCATGAAAGAATGCAATCCAGCAGAAACCCCCATACCACTAGGCACAAAATTGAGCAAGAAAGATGAAGGCCCTACAGTGGACTCTACCCTATACAAAAACTTAGTAGGTAGTTTGTTGTATCTTACAACAACTAGGCCTGACATTATGTATGCAACCAACCTTGTTTCCAGATTCATGGAATCCCCAAAAGATTCTCATTGGAAAATGGCGAAACAAATTCTGAGATATGTTGCAGGAACTCTCAATTTTGGCTTATGGTACACTAAATCTGATAGTAATCAACTTTATGGTTACACAGACAGTGATTTTGTAGGCAGCCTAGATGACAAGAAAATCACATCTGGACATGTTTTTCAACTGGGCACGAACCTGATCTCATGGGAATCAAAGAAGCAGCCAATTGTTTCAATATCTTTTGCAGAGGCAGAGTATGTCACTGCTACCTCAGCTTCTTGTCAAGCTGTGTGGCTGAGAAGAATATTGAAAGATATGTCACATATAGAAAATGATCCAACTCCTATATTCTATGAAAATACTTCAGCAATTGCTTTATCTAAAAATCATGTGTTTCACAAGAAAAGAAAACACATTGACACTCGTTTTCATTTCATACACGAGCTAGTCAATAATGGTGATATTGCACTACAATTTTGTGGTTCTCGAGATCAACTTGCTGATATCTTTACAAAGCCACTAGGAAAATCAGTTTTTGATTTTCAGAGACAACGCTTAAGCATAATCAATGCTGATGTTTGTAACTGTTGAGTTTAAGAGGGAATGTTAAATATAATGTAACCTCAACAGGCTGACTATACGCTGCCAGCCGTCCTGGCCAGCTGTACTTTCTATTCTTGATTTGCTTGAGCCTATTTAGCTCAGCTATTTCCCTTTGCATAGTACTTACTACTTCAGAACTTCTTCATGTACTCGTTTTGTACTCTTCTTCTTATATTCTAATATACTGTTTTTTGTTATATTCTTTCTCTCTGCATTTCTTGCTTCACAATTTATCAATAATCATGATATATTACCAGAAAAATCCTTTGAATACAAAGTTAAGCAGTTAAGTGTTTGTTTGTAACAAGCGGTGGACAAAACCCTTTGATGGGTCTATGGTTTCCATTTGGCACATCATTGGAATCTTTCCTATGTAACAAATATAACAGTGACTTATATATTGACGCCATGAACTTACACAAAATTAAACGAGGGTTACGAAGTAACGATGTTTCTTTCGCTATACGTAGTGTTGACCCTTGTTAACAACAAGGATGGCTTCTATGCCATGAATGAAATCATTGCCTATACTAGCAACAGTAGTAGTGATAAGAAGAACGAACCTTATCACAAACCCAGGACGAAATTTCTATGGTGTATGAGTTAGACACCAGAGTATTCACATTATTACAACCTGGAAGCATGAAAATTCTTCTATCTGAAGCAAGTATAACTCTGCAAACATGAGCAATAAAATTTACAAACCCTCGGTGGAACATAGAGGGAGGATCGTCAGATCAACGCTTCACCCAATTGAATTGACACACTGAACTAGAGTAAAGGGGTAATCTCAGATTTCCAAGCATGAATAAAAAGTGTTTCTA
>JZKD02S1844832.1:599580-641576 GCA_000966675.3 Picea glauca
GTTTTTTTATTTTATTTTATTTTATGAAACATGAATATATAAAGGTGTATGAGAGTGAGTAAAAATATATTTATGATACCAACAAAGGGATTGTTGATATGTACAAACTGCATATCCAAAATTAGGTGCAAGGTAATATTGAATTGTAGAGTGAGTAAATGTCAATAGAAGATGACGAACATCATAATAGGTGTGATGTAATCATCATATTAGAGTCTTCAATTTATCATGGTGATATCATGACATTTATAAATGAGTAATAAAAAAATTTAGAATTAACTATTGAATTAACAAAATTTATAACAATGTTATGTATATTAATACATTAATATAAAGTAATATGTAATTAAAAAAATTAATATAATATTAGGAATCATTACAAAATGTAAAAATAGAATTAAGAAAATGTATATCACTATGAGGCTAGTTTAATAAGAAATTATATCTCTTCATTAAAAAATGGATATAAATGGACATTCTCCTAAGTGTTCTTACGAAGATTAATGAGAGGTTGGACTCTATGAATATCTTCATCACAAGTATTTACAATTGTTACATCTCTAAATTCAGTTTGTATAATTACAAAAGCCCAAAAGAGATTTCACTGCATCATGTAGTTGATAGTTAATAGTCATTTCAGGTTGAATTGATGTTAGAATTGAAATGCCCATATAAACACATACAATTTGATTATCAAGGAGGGATTTTAGGAGTTGTTCATAGAAAATGAGGGGACCTTTGTTGAATACATGCACTATTCTTATGTGAATTGGTAGGAATAATCATGGAATTGGTTGACGGGATCTTTGTTGAATATATGCACTATTCTTTATGTGAATTGGTAGGAATAACCATGGCATTGGTTGTCATTAGAATTTAAGTGTTACTTATTTAATGCCTCTTATTCACCATGCTTAAGCTTTCCTTATCTCGAATTTCATGAACTATCATTGCTCGATTACATAAGTTTCATGTTATCACAAGGATTGATGTGGATATATTGAATAAAATTATTTTTCAGTCATTTACTAAATGATATAGATCGATGTTGATACACTAAATGATATAGATTGATGTTTTTTTTTCTTTGTTAGTTTGTCTGTGACATGTAGGACTAACATGTGGCTAAGAAATCGCGATTTAGGGGCATGTAAGACGTCAAAATCACTCGGGGATCATACCCATCCTGAGCCACACAAACCCTTAACATGGCTCGATTTTTCTTTTGTCCCGGCATGTTTCCAACTGGTGACTTTAACATCACGGGGTCCTTTAACAACACACTCCATCACCTATTGTCCTACACCTCGAGGACTTATAAGTTTGAAGGACATGGGGGTGGGCTTTGATCCACTTATGTGTGCACGAGTCACGATACCATTTAATATAGTATCTCTGGGTGCAACCACACATTCAAAAACTACCTCAAGGTATCCCCATGGATCCAGGTAAAGCCGTCACGAAAATTGAACCTTTCCCAATGGTGAAAAACTCCTCTCTTTCCACCATTGGATCCAACCCCTTTGGGCGATATAGATTAATATTGATATATTGAAGACAATTAATTTTCAATAATGCACTAAATGCTATAGAATTATTTGGATAAAAAGTATTCCTAACCATTTAGGATTGTTTTACATTTTTAAAAACTTTTTGGAAAAAGTCATATGAAAATGTTTGAAACAAATAATGCATGATAAATAATTATTTGGATGAAAAACATTCAATTGTTGTTTTACATGTTTTAACGGGTTTTGGGGAAAAGTGATATGGGGATGTTTGAATTCTTTGTCATTATATACAAATAATGCAGGCATGTTTCTATACAACAAAAAAATTCAAATGCAATATAAAGGTCGTAGGAAAACTAATTTTTTATAATGCATCTACATTCTTGACATGTAGAAAGATGCACACTTTTTTAATAACTCAAAATGGAATATGGAAAGAATTGATAAATGATTTTGAAGTGCTATTGAAATGAGATTTTAGATTTTACGTAAATCGGTAGGAATTTTAAGATTTTAATTTTCCCAATGTGTATCAAACCTAGGATGCAAATGAGTTAATCATCATTAAGGATGGTGAGTTATTAAGGATGGTGAGGAAATCCATCATGATACATATGTTGGATGGTGAGTCATTAAGGATGGTGAGGAAATCCATCATGATACATATGTTGGCGTTGGAACCATTCTAGGCATGTCTTACTTAAAATAAAACTACTATTTAGTTATGTTTGGACAATGTATAGAAATGTAGTGTGATGTTTAGAAAGTGTCTTCACTTTATTTCACTTCAGTCCTTCTACATATTATATTATGGCTGAGATATCAATGTTGTGTAGTGTCAAATATACATCAAATATGTTAGAGATAAATTAGATGATTATTTCACTTCACTCCCTTCTACATATTATATTATGGCTGAGATATCAATGTTGTGTAGTGTCAACAACATCAAATATGTTAGAGATAAATTAGATGATTTTATAGGACATCTATGATCCTTAAATAGTGGGCATATGGCATATCCATTTCTGATCTTGATTATGGCTCATTGTTCGTTGGCTCACCCTGGAGGATGTAATGAGACTTCCTCTATCTCCCTGTCCCTCCCGGATCTAGCTATGTCTAGAAGATTGCACCTAAGGCCCCACCTAAGGCTCTCCCGGTGGAGAAGGGAATCAAAACCCCGGTACTAAATTTGACTTAACTAAGTGGGTTGCTTTAATAACCCCAAGTATAGACTTCAAATCTATAATTGTATTTAAACTCTTGGATCTACCCAAATATGTAATTTCCTTTAGATTGTGGTTCAAAAGATGAGGGAATATTCAAAGAAAAGGGTCCAAGATTAATTCCCTAAACTATACAACCATGTGCCACCTTGATTTTGCGGTACAAAAGATTTCTTTGGGGCAGGATACTAACAAATAAGAGGATTATTGCTAGAGTGTGCATTGGTATAAGAAGTATGTTCCAGTACCATTCACTGTAGATGCTCCAAAAGTCACAGAAAATATACAGTAGAAGAAGTGAATCGGTAGGAAGTTCTAGAGTCCATCTTTTTTTGCTTTGTTATATAATTCGCTTCTTCCCTCAAACCCGTACTTCTTCAAAATGTGCAGAGACAAAATGAAAGAATATATCATATAGCAGGTGTGTGGCAAGTGCTACAGGAAATAGTAAATCGATCGTCCTCAAATCAATGAGATAAAATGCTAAGTGAACACATGATCCCCATTCCGAGAGAATTCATTGCAGCTCTGCATTTCACGAGCTTGGGCATTCAGAATAAGATAGGGTGTAGCCGATTTGCGCAGTGTAGAGGGACGACTTGTTGTATAGTGCCAAGAAAACTAAATGCCCAAATAAAAAAAGATCACATTTGCATGGTAAGAGTTCTAGTTAATTCCGAGCTAACTCTTATGATATCTTTCAAATGGAAATAATATTGCAACTCCAGATTTTCCAATGAAATTCCATTTCCAACCCAAAAAATATATAAATATATATATACCTGAAAGGAAAATGGGATAAAGAGTGAGCGCATTCCTCCTTGGTCCAACTGCAACATGTATAAACGTATAAGCATCCCATGAGCTAGAATCGAAAGAAATCATGATTTTAATGACGTGTCCACACAACAATAGGACATCTAGAGTTAACACAACTTCTCTAGCAGCAAGAATAGAAAATAAACCACAAAATTTTAGATTTATCATTTAAAACGATATCTCGCTAAGCACAATCTTCCAAACAAAGAAAGACATTGTAGACAACAATTTGAAACAACAATAAATTTCCTAAACTAGACATGAATGTAGTGAAACTCATTTAGACAACATTAAATCCTAGAGACAACAAACTACCTTGGAAACACAATTTATTAGATCTCTTAATAAGCTCGGAAGAATATTCTAGAGGAGTGAGACATACACAAACTATTTATTGTTACTTAGTTCCAGAACCAAATTATATATGACCATGGCTTAGATATACCATAACTCAATGTGGATAAGATCCTTGATTCCTTTGTTCACCAAAGCTTGAGCAAGTTGTCTTCTTTAATTTTTCATTTCTTCAACTATTTTTTTCAAATTCTCCTTACCTCTCCTTCATTTCCTTCTTCACTACAATCTTACTTTTTTAATGAAATTCCTTTGGAAGACCAACCATCACAATTGTTCACTTTCACTTTCAACTTTCTAAAAAAGAGAAACTAAAGTAAAACAAAATGTTTCATATTTATTACAATATTTATAAAAGGTTTGTCCAATATCAAATTTTGATCACACCTCTCTATTTGAAGGATATTGGTCCCCAAAATGTTGAGCATTAAGGAGAAAAAAACACAAGGCCTTGTTTTCTTCTGCATATCCACCATTCCATTACTGATGAAGTTTGCTTCTTTCCTCCTTCTCTTCCCTTGTTTTGCTACTAGAAGATTTATTCTCTCTCTCACTTGATGTGCTTTGATAAGGTATTCCTTGCCACCCTTGACTAATTGGTACTTTTTTTTTTCTTGTAGAGGATAACATATATATCCCATAGCTATGGGATATCAAACATCACCCTATAGGTATGTGTTGAGGCCTCAACAATTCCTATAATTTTTTACAAAATTAAATGGGTCCCCATTAAAATTTTATTAGCTACAATTGCATTTGATTTCATTTTTCCTAAATTCAAGAAATGGTTTGTTAGTTTTTCCTATATTCATTATTTGGTTTTCATCAATTATTTTGGCATGATATTTTGTTGATGTAATGTTGTGCAAACAAAATCATTAGTGAAATTCCATTAACTAGCTTAATGATTATGATTTAGATGATGGAATTGTTGCATCATGAAAGTAAGTTGTTTTTTACATTTTTTGGCATGAATAATGGTTTTGCCTTTTTTATTTATTTTTATTTTTGACATGGTGTGCATGCTCATATGAAAGTTAATTACATTCTTGGATTTGGTTGAAATTGATTTATTATGATGTTTCATCAAGGTTTGTCTTCAATACATTAATGATCTAATTGAGCACTTTGGAAAATAAAAAGAATTCACTTAAAAATCATATTTTATAATAAATGATGTTCCTTAAAAGAATATAAATCAAAGAGTGGAAACAAAAATCTATTTTGGTTTCAACAGAGAATCATTTTTCATTAACATTGAATTTTTGTTTAAAAACTTGTCTTTTTCATATTTTGTATTTTTGGCATATCAAAAGAATTTCATTAAGGCTTACTGATATCAAACTTATTTTGTGTGTTAAAAAAATCTTATGAAAAGATTAGAGACAAACCAATGGTTCTAAATTTGAGATAAACAAGGATTTTTTACAAAGTTAATAATATCATGTATTGCTCACTTTTGATGTTTGATTAAATACAATACTTAAGTTTTATTTTAATTAGAAAATTAGTATTTTTAAATTAAATGATATGATTGTCAAATAATAGGATTAAGCTCCATTTTGGTCCATATTCTTTCTAAACCAAAATAATAAAATTGAATTGAAAATTAACAATATAAGGTAAAAACAAACAAAACATTTAAATTTTAACGTGAAAAGTTTAAATCAATTTTATTAAAACTTTAACATGTTAAATTTTATGTAACTATTTGAAACATGCTCAATGTGTGCACCTTTTTCCTTTCAAATATGTGCATAAAATTTTCTATTAAAAAATGAAAAGACATACGTGCATAGTCCATCTCATTTATCTCAAATTTTTGGCATGTCATTGGGCATAATAATATGGGACAAAAACATAAAAATAGAAAGAAAAATAATAAAATAATTAGATTCAACATAATGCATGTCTCGTTCAAAAGTTATTCACTTTTTGGCTTGGATGATTATTAATGGAAATTAGAAGTTTTTCTTTTTGGGTCATCTCCGTTATATGAATTGAAATGAGCTTTTTCGTTCCCTCTAAATTCAATAACTCTTTGCAGCTGTAACATGTAATTAAATGCATGATTCATGCACGTGTTTGGTATTTAGATTGTAAGTTAAGAAATATTTACTTTTAATTATTGGTTTTGGGTAGGATGTTGATTGGGGTACGTTACTTTCAAGATCATTTTTGGATTTTTTTTTTTTATCAACATATATTCCTTTTAAATTAATAAGGATGTGTAAACTAAAAGATTTAGCAACATGCACAATAATAATAATAATTAGTAAGTATGTATATTCTAAAGATTTAATTAAACGATAAATAAATACAGACCGAAATACATTCATATACAAGTAAATAATATCATAACAAAGAGAATTTATCTTTAGAAAAGAAGACATCAATTGACTGCAAACCAATGACGTTCCACTCAACCATAGACACCATTGTTCCAAAAATCAACAATAGTGTCACCCCCGAGCCAGGGCTATGAATCCACAAGGATGGTTCGAAAGTGTTACTTAGCTTTCCAAACCAGACAATGCTCAAGCTCCTACAGGATTTCCGAGCACTTGCAGCAATCCAAATACCTATCTCTCTTCTACCCAACCTACACCACCCAAGAGAATGGACCCCCACCCTTCTCTACCACGGAGTCCCTCAGGCAGTGATTCTCCTTTCAGGCCTCCAACGCAAATGGCCCAGAGTATCCATGCTGGAACTCTTAGGATTCACAGTTGTGAGAAAATATGGGCACATGCCAATGCATCTTAAACACGGAGGCCTCAAGTCATGGTTGGATTACACCAGTGACCTCTACAACCAACAATGCCATGGCTACTCTTCAACAATTTGTTTCCCTCTCCCCAAGCCAAGACATGAATGATGAATGGTGAATGAGTGATAGGTAAGAATGTAATGAATGAATGGGTGAGTAAGTGAGTGAACCAATGAACCAGTGAGCAAGTGAATGAGTGAATAAGAGAACCCCCCAACAGACCAAGGACAGGTTTAAGTATTTTGTGGGGAATCAAGAACCTCTTGGACTTCCTGAAGAAGCTCATGTAACTAATCCACTCCCTTAGACAAAAGGGTAATCAAAATAGGAAATAAACATGTAACCCCTTTATTCCCCTCCCTTGTGGAATCATAGCTCGGTATAACTCTATTCCTTGTCTATCTAGCAACCAACGATGTATTTATTATTAATAATGATCAAAACATTACATTTCTTAGGTACACTGACCTCTTTTAATTCTTTGGGCCCTCTGGCCTCTTGACAATTAACAAAATACATTATTTAATATGGGGCTCAAAACCTGGGGTGTTACATCCTCTCCCCCTTATTTTGGCATTGTCCTTAATGCATATACAAAATAGAGATCAAAATCTCAAAGTTTATTCAAAAAGCTGCAAGTACTTTGCCCGCATGGAATCTTCATGCTCCCATGTAGCATCTTCAAGACCGTAGCATGTCCACTGAAATTTTACCAACTCTATAACTCGATTCCGAAGGATTTTGACATTTTTGTCCAATACCTGCATTGACTGGACTTGAAAGTCTCCCTCTGTCTCTACCTGAATTATATGTCAATCAATAATATGGTTAGGATCATGTACATATTTCTTTAGCAAAGAGACATGAAATACATTATGCACATTTATGGAAGTCGACAATGCAAGCATGTATGCAACTAGCCCTATTCTGTGCAATATTTCAAATGGACCACAAAATCTAGCTCTCAACTTTGTACAACTACCCAATTTCAAAGAGATTTTCTTGGGATTCACTTTCAGAGGTATATGCTTCCCTACTTTAAATTCTCTCTAGTTGTCTTGTTCTTATTTGAATAAATTTTCTGTCTATCCTGAGATGCCTTTAAATTCTACTTAATCTTAACCATGTGGTCTTCCATATCCTTGAGAAACTCTCACCCAAGTACCACTGTATTTGTTGGGTTGTCCCAACTCACTAGAGTATTGCATTTCCTACCATACAAGGCTTCAAATGGGATCATTCTCAATGAAGCTTGATACCCATTATTATATGCAAACTCAACCAATTGTAAGTAATCTTCCCACTTAGATGGATTATTCATCACATACATTCTCAGCATATCTTCAATTACTCGGTTGGGCCTCTCTATTTTCCCATCTTAATGTGGATGGTATGTTGTGCTAAATTTTATCTTTGTACCAAATCTTTTAAACAATCCCCTCCAAAAATTGGAGGTAAACTTTGTATCTTTGTCCAAGACAATTGTCCTAGGTATCCCATGCAGCCTAGCAATCTCCCTCATGTAAACCTCTGCAATATTAGTTGTATGTGTTGTTTTTATAGGAGCAAAAGGAGAATCCTTTGTTGATTTTTCAATCACTACCATGATTGAATCATGTTGTCTTGTTGTCCTAGGTAATTTAGTTATGAAATCAATGATTATGACTTACCATTTCTTCTCTGGAATTGGTAATGGCTGCAACAAACCCATTGGGTGCCTATGCTCAACATTCATCTTCTGACATTCCATACATCGAGCGATGTAATCAACAACATCATTTTTCTTTCTCGGACAAAAGAATTGGCTTCTTACTACTGTAATTTTTTTCTGGTAACCAGGATATCCAACATAAGGAACATCATGCATTTCCTTCAATACCAAATTCCTCAGTTCTTCGGAACTAGGAAAATAGATTATATTCTTATGCATAAGTAATCCATCTTCGTTTATCTCTTACTCCTTTAATTTTTGTTATACATCTCCTTGTTGTAAGATTTCCTTTATTTGTAAGTAATGATGATCTGTAACAAAATCATCTAAAATTATGCTCTTCAAGTTTGATTGATGTATACTGAGAGTAGTAGCATGAATAAGATGCACTCTTCTACTAAGTGCATCGATACATTTATTATCTTTTCCTTTGATATGCTTGATATCGAGGTCATATTCACTTTAAAATTCCAACAATCTTGTTTTTGTGGCATTCAAGGTTGGTTGTTCAAAAATATACTTCAAGCTAATGTGGTCTTTCCTTAATTCAAATCTATTCCCCATGAGATAACGCCTCCATATCTTCAAGGCATGGACAATGACAACAAGCTCCAAATCATGCGTAGCATAGTTCCTCTCATGTTCCTTAATATTTTTGGATTCATAATCAATGACACGTCCATTTTGCGTGAGGACTCCCTCAAGTCCTTCCTTACATGGATCTGTACATGCCACAAAACTTTCATTTGGGTCCACAATCTTTAGCACAGGTGCACTAGTAAGTAATTCCTTCAACAAATTAAAATTATCTTTACACTTAGGTGTCCATTCAAATTCAGTTCCCTTCTTTTGCAAAGAAGTGACGGGATGAGAAATCTTAGAGAACCCTACTATGAACCTTCTGTAGTAACCAGCTAATCGCATAAAAGAACTAACTTCTGACACATTTTTGGTTGTTGGCCATCCTCTAATGTCTTCAATATTCTTTCTATCTATTGTTATGCCTTGCTCTAAAATAATGTGTCCCAAGTAATGGATCTTCTTTTGATAAAAATAACTCTTACTCAACTTGGCAGACAACTGATGTTCTCTTAGCACTTGCAATACCAGTCTTAAGTGATGTTCGTGCTCCTCTTCAGACTTGGAATAGACAAGTATGTCATCCAATAATACTAGGACAAACTTATCCAAATAATTTTTGAATATGAAATTCATTAAGCACATAAAGATAGTTGGTGCATTGGTCAGTCCAAATGAAACCACTACAAATTCATAATGCCCATACCTGGTTCTAAGGGTTGTTTTATGAATGTCCTCATATTTGATCCTTACCTGATGGTGTCCCAACCTCAGGTCAATCTTTGAAAATATCTTTTCTCCTCTTAGTTGATCAAAGAGATCATCAATTATGGGTAGACGATAGTTGTTCTTTATATTATACTTATTATGTTGTTGAAATTCAATACACAACCTCAAGGTTCCATCCTTCTTTTTGACAAAAAGTATTGTTTCTCCCCAAGGTGAAACAATTGGAATTATGTACCCTTTCTTCAAAAATTCCTTCAACTGCATTTGTGATTCTTTTAACTCTATTGTGCTCATTATGTATGGTGTTTTTGACACCGAGGCAACTCCTGGCACTAAATCAATTGAGAAATCTATCTCTCATCTTTGTGCCAACCCTAGTATTTCTTGGAATACATATTCAAATTCCTGTAATACCTAGAAATATTCAAGGCTTCACCCCTTTGTATTTTCTGTCTCTTCCACATGAGTTGCATACAATTGACATCCTTTTCTAAAAAATCTCTTCAGCTGTAAGGTTGGTATCTCCCTTATAAAGATGGGTCTTGGAACTCCTTTCACAATGTTCTTTTTTCCATCTCCATAAAGATAGGTAAATGTCTTTCTATGAAAATCTAGGACAACATGATGCTTGTCCAACCAATCCATTCCAATTAGAATATCATAAGACCCCAAGGGTATGATATTCAGATCAACATTAGTATTCAAACCATTAAGACTTATGGAACAACTTCTGACCATATCATGGACTCTCCTTTTGGTTCCAGTGCCTAACTAAACCAAACTTGATTTTTCAAGCTTACTTTTCTCTAGATGTAATATATCCACTATTTTAGGATCAATGTAACAATGACTTGCTCCTGAATCAATTAAAATATCAACAAGTTGATTTATGATCTTACCTTCCACCTTGATCGTATTGGATTGGTAATCTGCTTGTTGATCATCTAAAGTTGCCTAAATTATTCCCATATCTTTGACTATTGTAGCCTCTTGTACGTTGTGTATAGTCTTCACTATTTCATTCTATGTGGTAAATCCTTTTACAGATGATCTTCTTTTCATCCCCAACATTGGATTGGTGGTCTTCCCATTTTTCCCAAGGAGTGTTCTTTCTTGGATTCACCCTTAGCATACTTATCTTGATGATTTCTATTAGGTTCATTCCTATTGAAGGGAGGTTTGAATCATTTCCTCCTTTGACTGAACTTCTCCGTATTCTTATCCTTCCAATATTTATGCAGGGATTCTCTTTCGTGGCCTTGCTCATACAAGTATTTATCCTTCTTGATGGTCTCAGTCAAGGTATTTGGCTCAACATACCTAATATTTTCTTTATCAAAGGCTAGCAATCCACTTATTAATATTTCTATTTTCACCTTCTCATCATTAATGAACCCAACATACTTTAACAACCCCAATAAATTCTTCTCACATTATGCCATAATCATGCTTCCAAGCCATAGTTAAAAGAACTCCTACATTTTCTTTTCATAGAAATTCTCTGAGAGGTACTCCTTCTGGAAGTACTTATTGAATTCCTTCCAAGTTATCCTCTTATCACTAATATGTTAAACTTGCTTTAGTTGATCCCACCACATTGGGACTTTCCCGTGTAAATGGTATGTGGGAATCTTGTCTTGTAGGTTTGATGAATAGTTAAGCAATTGAAGATATCTCCTGGGTCAAAGAAACCATGCCTCAACATCATCTTCCCTTTCTCTTTCACCATCAAAGGATGGTGGCTTGAGCTTCCTCAACTCTCCTTGAAAACTGTCTAATTCATGTCTTCTTCTTTGGTGCCTAACATGACACACCTCTGGACTACTTATGAAATCTTCATATGCATAAATTCCTTGTTGAGTAGGGAGGTGAGTGATGTCTATGAGTTCCTCTAGCACTTCTTAAATAACCAGCACTTCCACGATCATCTATTCTTTCATTATACCTCCCTTCTTCCTCTAGTTTTGAGTTTCATCCCCTCTTCATTTGCCTCTACAACTAATTTAGGATCTGCATCACTCGAGCATTTATCCGACTTTGTTCTCTCATCAATCTCTCATTGTCTTCTTTGTATCTCTGCACTTTTATTTTAAGGCTTCTTACATTTTTTATCAATGTTTTCTTCTCCCCTCTTCCCTTGTGTCTGTTAGATTATGTATCTTCATTGCCAACTCTGATATTCTGACCCTTGGCGTCTTGATCATGGCTAGAATCTCCCTCTCCTTCTTCCATTTCTTGAGTATGCATTCTGAACTAATGTGTTTAAACCGCTTAATTCTAAAAAATGTGCAAATGACCATTTTGTTATAAATAAGCGTATGATAAACAAAAATTGTCAAACAATGCTACCGATCCTTTTTCTTCTCAATTCATGAAGAAAATATATGTATCAATATGCATCATATAACACTTCCATGTTATCCCTTATCCGATACAAAATTTAATTCTGCATAGGAACTCCCTTCAAACCACTTCCCCAGGTGACCACGACTCAAAACCACAAGCCATATCCTTGCACTTTTTGTGTTAGAATTACTATATCAGAGATCATGTGGTTGAAAATCAATCAAGGGATGAGTTTGACGGTCAACAAGAGCTCCGTGAATCCGACTTCGGGGGTTTTGGATTGTCCACACTCTCAACTCTTCTAGAGTGTCAAGTCTTCAAACTGCAGGATCTATTGCCATGCATCCTTTCCTGATCAACAGTTAGGATTTCCATCGTGACTTTGGGTTTTGGGGCTTTCCCAAGTGCACCTCTTCACATATATCCCAGAGTGTCAAAATGACATATATCCTCTCCTTCCTCCACATATCACATCCTGATCAATGATGGATATTAACTCCAGCCTTCGGGAATTCTCAACCCAAACTACCTATGCCTTGAATCCTCCAGAGTGCCAAGTCTCAGGTCTAAGGGATCTACTGCCACGTGGAAGAAAATAATGCACATACACGTGGCCCTATCTGACAGGTGACACATGTTGTATAATAACTGGCATGGATGGTATTTCAAAAACTTGAAACACGGTGACATGTGGAGAGCATCAAGTGTGTCCACGTCACCCTAGGTAACGTCAGCAGGCCATGTCACTCGAGTGCCTCTCGACTTTAGGACTTCTAAACTTCGGAGCTTTGAGAGACTTCTGTACACTACACCACAAATCCCCTAGACACCGAACTATCAAAAAAATTTATTTGCAGACACATGTCCTCAAACACGAACGGTCTAGATTTACTATGGGAATTCAGGACTTCAGAGGTTTTCGTTGTTGAAAACCACCACACCCCCGGATTGTCAAACATCGAATTTACGAACCCTTGCTAATCTTCAGACACGTGTCCCCAAATATTAAGGGTCCATACTTTCTTCTGTGTTCCAGACTTTGGAGGTTTTCTTTGTCCAGAAAAGAGAAAACTTCACCACAATTTGTTGATCCCCAACCATTAGTCGTCGACGATTAGAGATTTTCCTTGGTCGATATTCAACCCTTCACCCAATTCCCTGACCCCCGACCATCGGCCGTCAGCGATCGAAAATTTTCCTTGGTTGATCTTCAACCCTTCACCCAATTCGTCGACTTCAGACCAATGGTTGTTGGCGATGTTTTTGTTGGTGAACTTCCACTATTAGAATTTCTGACAAAATCACAGGTGAATCTAGGTCGTTGATCTCCCAGGAAACATGATGTTGACCATTGGTTTTATCCAACTCCCCAAACAACTAAAATGAATAGGAATCGTCGATGTTCCTCATTTTTCAAATCGTTGAATCAATCCCAACCATTGATTTGGTAACTATACCAAACTTTGCAAACATTCGATTTTTTTTTCCAAGGACGAATCAAGGCCACTGATCCAAGATCGAACCCGATCTCAACCATCGATTCTCCAAACTCTGTCCAGCATTACAGTGGCCATTAAAACTTGAATTTTCGACCTTCTAAGTCGAATACGGCTCCACAACTCTGCAAATTGAATCCATTAAGTTCTTAGAAAATACTGGAATCATTCAAACTCAGATCCGTTGAAGAATTTGGGGGATTTTACTCAAACGCTTCCACTATTTCTCCCCAAAATTAGCATAGATATATATAAAATTTGTAACAATGAATCTTCCCGATTTGCACTTGTTCTGGCCTGTAACAGTCCAGTGTTTGAACCAGAATCTTTGATACCAATCTGTAACATACCCTGCCACCCACAAGCCGGGGTACGATACCTTTAAGCCCACCCTTAGACTATTTTCTCTTACCAATACCCTTTTAAATTAATAAGGATGTGTAAAAGAAAAGATCTAATGACATGCACAACAATAACCAACAAGCATGCATATTCTAAAGATTTAATTAAAAGATAAATAAATACATGGTGAAATACATTCATATACAGGTAAATAATACCATAACAAAGAGCACTTATCTTTATAAAAGAAGACATCAACTAGCTGTAGACCAAGGACGTTCCACCCAACCGTAAACACTACTCTTCCAAAACTCAACAATAGTGTCACCCTCGATCCATGGCTATTAATCCACAAGGACAGTTCCAGAGTGTTACTTGGCTTCCCAAACCAGTCATCACTCAATATCTCACAGGCTTTCCGAGCACTCGCATCAATCCAGGTACCCAACTCTCTTCTATCCATCATGTGTTACCCAAGAGAATGGACCCCCACCCTTATTTTCCACACACTCCCTCAGGCAGTCCTTCTCCTTCAAGGGCTCCAATGCAGCTGGTCTAGAATCTCCATGTTGGATCTCTCAAGACTCGTAGCTGTGAACAAATCTTGACAGATGCCAATGCATCTCAGACATGCAAGCCTCAAGTCAGGGTTGGATTACACCAATGACCTCTACAACCAACAATACTATGGCTAGTCTTTAGCAATTTGTTTCTCTCTCCCCAAGAAAAGACATAGATGATGAAGGATGAATGAGTGATAGGTAAGAATGTAATGAATGAACGGGTGAGTAAGTGAGTGAACCAATGAACTAGTGAGCAAGTGAACGAGTGAATAAATGACCAGGGGCATGTTTAAGTATTTAATGGGGAATCAAGAACCCCCTAGCCTTCCCCAAGAAGCTCACATAATCGATTTCCTCCCTTAGACAAAAGGGTAATTAAAATATGAAATAAACATTTAGCCCCTCAATCCCCCTCTCTTGTGGAATCATAGCCCCCTATAACTATAGTCCTTGTCTCTCTAGCCAACGATGTGTTTATTATTTTATTTTCTTTGTAAGTAAGAGTATTTTATTAATATATAAAGAGCCTCCAAAAACAAAACTAGAGTTACAGAATGTTCACAATTCCCTTGCTGTAGTAATTGAACTGCCCCAAGGGGGAAATCAGTTTAGCCAGCTGGTGTTATAGTCTACATGTCTATCATACTAGTAAAACTATAAATAAAACTAAGAGTAGTAAACTAAAACATAAGTAGAGTCTCCATAAGGGTCATACATTTGGCTTATATTCCGACCAAGTGGCATGGGTGGCCTCATTCCAAATTTCTTCTTCGATAGGTTTTCCTCGCCATTCCATCTATGCGTCAGCTTCCGCATTATCCACTTTTGTTGCGACCTCCCCATCCACGTGCACGACTTACCCCAAGTCGCCACCCTCCGATAAAAGCTCTTGTTCGCTCCTGCCAAACATGTCTGCTGGGACGTGCTTGGCTTACGTTGCCGCTCCCTGGAAGGTGGAGAGGATATGGATGAGTGCAGAGGCCTTCCCATCCAGTTGCTGCAATCAAAATTGTAAATCATCCACTCCCTGTCGGAGCTTGAAGACCAGCCCATAAAGAATGCCCATGCTATCCTGCATCTACTGATCTGGGATGGAGTCGGAGATAGAATGTGGAAAAGGTGACACCTCCAAGGGTGGGTGAATGTGAAAGGATTCTGAGGCCAACATAGGTGCGCTAGCCACAGGAAGTGGAGGTGCTACAGGAGGTGCCCCAGAAGTGGAGGCCTTGTCCAAGATGGGCTCTGAGGGTAAGCCGAGCGAGTTGTGCATAAGAACCAAACCTTCAAGCTAGGAAGAGGTGGCAAGTGGTTCAAGTTGAGGCTGCGAAGAGTGCGATGAGTGCGAGGAGTGTGAGGAAAGCGAAGATTGGGAGGGGGATAGGTGTTCGAGGCCGAAATGGAAACCAAGGCAAGGTACAGGTGCTCGTGGCCGATATGGAGCCAGGGAGAGCCCCTTGTTGGCTTGCCTCTTTTCCCAGGCATGCTGACAGCTCGGGGGAAATGGTTGGGCTACGAGGGGAGCCCCAGGTGAATGGAGAGGCCTGGAGAAGATCCAGTTGCAAGAGAGCGCCAAGGAGCTGGTAGGAAGGGTTTGAAGCACAGCAGGAGAGCGCCAAGGAAGAGGTAAGCTGGAATGAACCATATCTACGCAGCTGGAGGAGATGAAGGCCGAGCCACATGTAGAGGTTGACGACGCCTTCAATGAGATCGTCCATCGAGAGGACAGCTAGAGATGGAAAACACACCAGGCTTAATGGCGCCTTCGACGTCGTAGGAGGGTTTAATTGCATGGGGGTGGTGGTTGTGCTTGGCATAGATCCGTCACATGGCTTTCACCGCACTGGCATGTGTGTGCCTCCTCATTTTGCCATGTGGCCCGCACCATCACCCAATCCGGGGCACGATGTATTTATTATTAATAATGATCAAAACATTACATTTCTTAGACAAACTGACCTCTTTTAATTGTTTGGGCCATGTGGCCTCTTGACAATGAACAAAATACATTATTTTATATGAGGCTCAAAACGAGGAGTGTTACATTGGTTTTGTGCAGTATGTTGACCCAAATCAAGAGCATCTGCAAATATCTTCTTGGTGAATAAGGTATTGAATGGTGAAGTTGGTGCAATCGAATATTGTAGTGGAAGTTCTCGAGATTAGATTGCAAAGGGTCCAAAGTTGCAGGTTCTGAAAGATGTTATTTCAAAACATTTTGAGCGCATTCATCGCAAGAGTTTGGCTAGCATGGGGATTATTCCATTGTGTTTCAAATATGGTAAGGATGCTGAGTCGCATGGCCTAACAGAGAATCAGAGATACTCCATGGATATTCCTAATGATATCGCGCAATTGAAGGCAGGCCAAGACATTACCGTCACAACTAACACTAGAAAGACGTTAGATTCAGTTACTTTGGAAGAATTAGTATTGTCTCCAAAAGATATCTGCCAAACCATTTCCGAATGTGGCATGGAGGATTATGGACCTGGACCTTTTCAAGAATGCCTTGGGAGCATAAGAAGCAATATCATTCCTCAGGGACAAATGAGCTCACTCCATTTTATATGGTTGAATATCTCAGGAAAAAATTCGGATTTAGTGGACAGCTAATACATGAGGAAACTATCAATCCTAGGAAAAAAAAAGTACCGTGATCATCTAATAACGTTTTCAGAATCGACAAAGGTTGCAGAATGAGCATATCTATGATGTACGGTAATCCGGCAGAAGCGATTTGAGATTCATTCTCACATAAATATGTTGTTGTGGCAAACTTCCCCTGCTAGGGGCAAGTCGCTTTGCTACAATATCTCTATTCTGGAAGAGCTATCTACAAACAGACTGTCTTCTGCGGGTTATTCCAACAAAAGCTTTGGATGAAGATCAGCTGCGGGCTTTACTAGAAATGACCAGAGGGTTATAATTTACCTTAAATATAGGTGTTTATGATGGCGATACTTCTCAAAGTCATTGAATTTGGCTCCATGAAAAAGCTAGATTGCTAATTAGTAATCTCAATCAGAGATTCGCGCCCCACATATGCACGGTATCAGTGCCAGCAATTAAGAAACTGGTTGTTTGGTTAGAATATCTGATTTAACGCGTGAGATAATGATAAAACTGATCATAGATCGTTAAGATAGAGAACACAGATCTGATCGCCAAAGAACTAGCAATTCGATTTTCTCGTCAGTTTGACCACATATGTGTTACAAAATCGAAGAGGTGAAGGATTTCATCCAGATGGCACTTGAAACAAGAGAAGAATTCGTGTTAAAGATCTCAGACTTTATGATTAATTTCCATGATGAAGTAACGATTAAGGAGGACCATTGGCATCAGTTCATGGTTAATCCCCACGTTATGATAATGATTAAAACTCTCAGAAGAAAAAATATTGAGGTAAGATATGAAGAAGTGATTACAACCACAGCCATCATGACAAGAGCTCATATGTAATACAAGATCGCAGGTATAGCAATAAAAGAGAGCGTGGAGTTGAAAAGTTAACCTTTGTTGGCGGGGAGATACTGAGGTAAAACGCTTATTGGAAATGAATTTTCACCGAGCCAATACAACACCAAATCAATGAAAATGCAGCAATCAGATCGGCACCAAATTTGCCACATTACATTACTCTGCCAGATCACAGAGCTTAGGCTACAGTACTGGTTAAAATAGCGCTGGTTAACAACGCCTGATTAAGAATACGCTGGTTTAGAATTGTTTAGTTTAATTTCATTTATTTGTTATTTTATCTCAATTTAGTCGTATTTCATTTTTAGTTTACTTTTTATCTTTGTTCATCAGTTAAAGTCGTATTTCATTTTTAGTTTACTTGTTATCTTTCTTCATCAGTTAAAGTTTCGTTTTAATTTACTTTTGTTTTAAGTTTTTTCAATAATTTAGTTTAATTTGATTTGATTATGATTTTATTGAGTGTTATTGATATAATGGTAGTTTAGTTTTATTTAGTTTTAATTTTTTTTTATTAAATTTGATTTTATAAGATCATTTTTGTTTTAAAACATCTTATGGTTTTGATAGGTGATATAGAGGATTTGAAGCCTAAAATTAAGGAGAAAGAAAACAAACTCACACTACTATAAAAGCAATATGAATACACACTTGAAGGGAGATAGACGACATCAAGAATGGAGATGAAGGTTGGGCGTGAAGAAAGAAGAGACTTGTGGTACCATCTTTTCTCTATAGAGGACATCAAGAATGGAGATGAAGGTTGGGCTTAGGAATGGATGGTTAAGATTCTGAGTTGTTTTCTCTGAAAGTCTTTCAATTCTATTCATTTTCAGTACTATTATCATTTTTTATTATAATGAGCTATATATTGCTCTTTCAACTTATTCTCTCCATATAAGCATTCCATAAGATACCATTCAAAGTAATCATAATTTTAATGACATGTGCATCCAACAAGAAGCCATTAGAGTTGTGATTTTAATGACATGTCCATCCAACAAGAGGGCATCTAGAGTTAACACAACTGCTCTAAAAAGAAGAATAGAAAAAACTTGATCTAAAAACTTATATTTATTAATAGGAATGAGCCCTAGCTAAGAACAATCCACCCAACAAGGTAGGACATTGTGCAGTGCAATTTGAAAGAACAAGAAATTTCCCAAACTAGACATGAACATAGTAACACTCATTCACACAACATTAAACCACAAAGACAACAAATTACCCTAGAAACCCAACATTTATTTGATATTTTATTAGTCTCATGAGAATATTATATAGGATCGAGCTATATAAAGACTATATATTGTTACTCACTACCATAAAAAAAAATTGTAAATTACCATGGTTCAAACATAATTTCACTCAGCTTGGAAAGGCTCCTTTACTCCTTCATCCACTGAACTTCAAGAAGGTTGTCTTCTTCAAGAATTAATTTTTTTCAATGTTATCCCTCAATTCTCTTTGTCTCTCCTTCATTTCCCTCTTCACTACAACCTTCCTTCATTGTTTTCTCCTTCATTTCCTTGTTCACTACAACCTTCATTGTTTCAATGACCTTTAAAAGACCAACTATCACAATTGTTCATTTTCACTTCCAACATTTCCAAAAAAAACATTAAAATGAAAAGAAAATTTTCATTCTTATTACAATATTTTCAAAAATTATCTCAAAAATCTAATTTTGATAAAACTTAATATTCCATTATCCCTCTTTTTCATTGAGTGGTGTGAGGAAAATAATATTTAAATACCTGGTGCAAGACATTTCAAATTTCTATCGACGATTCTCATTGTTTACAACATGGTTTAGAGGATAAAACACAATCAATTAGTCGATAACATTTACTTTTATTAAAACACAACCAATTAGTCCATAACATTTACTTTTAGGACTCGCAACCCACCTACATAGAATTAAATCATCGCAAGCAATATATACATGGAATATTTGACATGCAAGTGAGATATGGGAAATGCTATGGGGACTAGTGTACCATGTATTTTCCTTATCTCTAGAATTAAAGCTTGGTGATGAAAACTACGAACTTAGGTTCAAATAATTGTTTCAAAAGGTTATGGGACACGAATCAACATATAAAAGAAAAATCAATACATAAACGAACAATAAATGGAATTGTTGACCGACACGTTCAAGTTGACAATTTTTTTTTATGGATCCTCTAGGTTAAATCATGATTTATGTTTGACAATAGGGACATAGATATTAAGAGGTAGAGGGTTTCATCCCATGACAATGTTTATATATATCCTATATAAACATAGGAACTAATAATTTTTTATACAATTCATACGCCATGATCAAGGCCCTAAACCTCCGTAGGGTTCTTGTGAAGATATAACCTTTTAACCACAATTAAGATATGATTTTTAGTTTCACATTTTTTTTATAAAATATGGGTCATATGGTCTAGGCCATGGTTTAAGTCTTGGTTTAAGACCAAGACTTAGACGCATATGCCCTAAGAGTTTCCTCTAGGGATCATGGCTCATACACATGACCCTAGACTATCTTAAATGCATTGTAGAGGAAATTAGTCCCTTTTATGTAGTATAGATGCATAATTTTGGCATTTAGTGTAGAATGGATGGTTCTTGTGGGCTCATGGAACTTTTCAATGGAAAAAACAAAGGGATTAGGCATAAATAGTTTATTTTATATCTTGTGGGCAGTACATGAGTTCCTAAACCATCACTGCAATGACCATAAATTTTGTATTTCGTGTGTTTTGGTTGATATTATTTAGGAGTAGGAGCCAAGGAATTAGTTCCTAAAAGTTCTCAGCAAAGATTATGGACCAAGTAATGGGCCCTAGATCTTGGTTACTATTGTTATATGAGTAGAGTATTATTAAGAGGTCATGTATGCTGGTTTGAGTCATTGCTATTATCCCTGGATACCTACAAGCATCATTTAGGGCCTAGTTCATGATTTTCCTCACTAGACAATCTATAGGGACTTAAAAAACATACCTAATTTCCAAAATATACAAATGGTGACAAAATATCTACTTAGAAGATAATGATATCCTTGGGACTTCACGTCTATTCGTTCAATACCTCTATATATTTATATCCAAATCAAGTTGTTACATTGAAAATTTGTAAGTTCAATTATCTCCTATTATGAATATACAATTAACTAACTAGACACCAATAATGCTATTTGTTTACCTCCATTGACTTTCGAGGACATAAATATGTGCTCTCCTATTATGTGATAATATGGTGTTACAATAATTCCCCTTGTTGTAGCTATTGTTTGAAGTCTACAAGCATAAATAAATTTGTAATTTGAATTTCTAGACAACCTCCCCAAAGACCCCTATATTATTCAAAATAATGTCTTTTCTCAAGGATTTTGAAATCATGAGTATAAATTCTACTTGTGGTTTGACTCAATCCTATATTTTCACACTTGCTTTATGCATTGGGCACAATACCAATATAATGATTTTTTACTATGCATTAGATGTAGATTGTGCACAATAACATGCATGTGGGTAGCTACTATATTGTTCATTGGATGTGTATTAGATGTAGAGGATAGTTACTACATCTACACTCAATATCAGGTTTAAATGGATTCTATTGTTCCATTCTAACCATTTAGCAAGGTGAATTCAACTTCTAGTTGATGAAGGCAACATTATGTTCTCAATTTTGGTGATGCTACTTATAGTGAAGATTATTGGTGTGACATTGTAATTTTTCTCTAGAACCTCAATACATAAACTATTAGTTATTGAATAAGACTACAAGAAGAACACCTTATAGTGGAGGTTTTTATAGAGGTTTTTAGTTTCACAAAACATGGAATAATTTTCAAAGAAACCTTTTCCACAAGCCATTGTAATGACTACAAAGGTTTTAGTGGATTTTTTAGTAGATGTTCCAAATAACTAAAAAAAATTGATGGGTGGAGGTTGTAGTGGAGGGTTTTTTGTTCTTTTATTATCAAAATGCATTGGTGATGCTCTTATAATTTTGATGCACATGTTCCATATTGTTTGTGTATGAATCAATGTTTTTTTTATTTTTTTTATGCCTCGATGTATTTAATTTATAATATGCACAAGAGGATTTAAGTTATTTTATATAATGTCCACCTAGGTGCTTGTTTAATTAGCATGTGCTCACATGAGCTTCACCTTATTAACCAATATCTTATCATGTTCATTCATAAAGGGGTTTTTTCTAATTATGAAAATAGAGTCAATATATTGTAGGTATTTGTGGGGAATGTAAGGTACGATGAGGTTTATAGTTCTTGGGGGTTATAAAATTGGTATTTGGTAAAAATAAAGAATATATAGTAAAAATGGGTTTTTTTTAATGGAAAAATTTATTGGGAGGGGGGTTAAACAAAAGGAATTGGGGAGGTATTTATCAATGTCTAGTGAAAATAACTATATTATTTAATATTCCATGAACAAATATCCTATTTCATAGGTTCATTGAGTGGATACCATGTGTACGTACTAGTGTTTTTCTTACCATGTGCATCAAAGGGTAGTGAAATTTCAAATAATCGAGATGAGATGTCGGTGCCATCATTTTTACTAAGTATCGATACATATATTATACTCAAAGAATCAATGTGTACATTATATTTAGAGCATCGATGTGCATAATAAAATAAATTCACTGGTGCATACATTATATATAATGCGCCAATGTATATTTCAAAACATGAGAACCATACAATTTTGAAACGATAAATATTATTGTACATTATGTTGTTTACATATTAGTTTTTTTTCTCAATAGTTTGTACCGATGATTTATTATAATTCATGTGCACCGATGCATATGACTCCTCAAAACATAATATTTTCTATATTATGGCTTGCAACGTCTAGCGAGTTCATAAGAATACAATGCATTGATATGTATATATTTTAATTAATTTTTTTCTTTACAAATTTTTGATTAATCATTTTGTTAGCACATAGAATTGTAAGGGTCAAAAAATCATTTGAGTTATGTTTTTTTGAGTCATAGAGTTACAAAATTCATATTTGTTCATGTCTTCTTGTTATAGTCATCACTTAAAGTTTGATTTGAATAACCTAAATTCTGTCTTGACTTGGTCTAGAGTCTTTGGGTTATGCATTTTGTTATCATGACAAGGTGAATAAACCCTCATGAGTCACATCTTTGAATTTTTCATCATCACCTTGACATGTCACACCTCCATGTTGTACACAATATTCCATGTGTTATCATTTATCCATTTAATTCTCAAGTGAGATTCGAGTGTATGCACTTCCAACTGACTAGGAGAGTTCGCAACATACTCTAAGTAGATCATGCTTTCATTTGTCATCATTGCAAATTAAATAACTGTGACAGAGGAGATTTAATTGTTTTCAACACCATCTTTGAACCAATTTTTTAGGGATCGTGTCATCGGATCTTCTAACAACCTCCTCGAACTGTGTAATTCATGTTTCAATCAGTTGTTGTGAACCGGTAGACATGTGCTACGAATTGGCACTGCGAACTGGCTGAAGAGGAGGGTTGGAGGTTTGATATCTTGCATAAATCATTGTTCAAATCCACAGACATCTGCATCAAGATCAAGTCTACTAGGTACTCCATGAGGGTTATCATGATGTTTTAAGGTGAAGAGATATTTCTGGCTAGTTTATCTCTTGGTGCTGCAAACTGTAAAATTCTTTGCTAGTAGTTTTCTAAATTCACCTAAATGGTGTTTTTAGCCTTGCCCATCATCCCTGAATGCCTTATAATTCATATACCTTTTCAAATTTCCTAGAAACTACCTACCTCACCGATTTCCCCATAGCATTGAGAACTAGCTAATCGGGCGTCGTGAACAGTGTGTTGTGAACTCTTTGTTCCAGCATTATTGAATTCTATGTCTTCTTCACCCTTTACATTTCATTATTAAAAGAGTGAATCTACACCCCTCTCAAGTTTGAAAAGTGTGTTTGATCATCTGAATGAAGTAGGTTTAAATTTGAAATCAATATTAATGCTATTAACCCATTTTATGCTAATAAAACCCTCTTTAGCAGAGATTTATCTTGTCTCCCTCTGATTATAATTCTCAGTTTCTATTCCTTATTTTTCCTGTTGAAAGAGTGTATTCTATTATACTTCATGTGTATAAAAATAGGTGTATAGATCCCTGTACAAGGCTAGCCTATTGAAAATAGTTTTATCATTAAACCCTTATTTTTTATTTTCCTTTCTTTCACAAATTTAGATGATATTAAAACTCACATAAATCCATTCTACCATCAACAATTATGGATAGTCAACAACATAAGAAAATCACAAGGGAGGGGAGATTGTAAGGACATATCCCTATGACATGCAACTCATTGACTCCAAGCCTTTGATCAGGGAAGCCTTCTAGAGGGTAGAATGCCTCAATTTCTATCAAAAGATGTAGAGGGGTCATCCAGAGGTAGTGAGATAATTTGCACTGAACTTCAATGGGATCAAAACCAAGGTGGGGATGTTAGAATTTGATGTTTCAGAACTGTGCATCTCTGTTGCAATATAGATACCTAACATTGGAGAAAAGTGGTTTAAGGCAATGCCATTAAATGCTTCCTTTTCTAGGAAATTCCTTAATCTAGAGTGTTAGGGAAACAACTTGTCCAGAGGGGTAACTAGAAGCCACATACTTCATGGTTTTGATAAGATGTTGAATGTTATCTAAATTTATTTTACCTATGAGGGGAGATTTAACATGGTATATCAATATCACATCAGGTTGCTATTTCACTTCAGAGGGAAAGAAGCAATGAACCTCCCTTTTACCTCTTCAAAAGCATTGGTAAGATGGATGAAAAAGTTCAAGCCAAATATAAGAAAGGAGATAGAAGTGTCTTTCAAACTGGCCTTATTAAAATGTTGGTGATGGAAGATTTGAGAAATAAAAACATTGATTGGGAAACATTCCTCACTTCAACATAGTTTCGGCTAAATGTTTCCCCCACTCCATAGTCCAAGATACAAATACCTACTCTTGTGGAGAGGACTGTGTGTTTAGAGGTTTGAAAAGGGAAAAGGGTTTCTATGAATGATATAGATGATAGAGCCATAATTGAAATAGAAGCAGGAGGGCCTTCACAGCCTTCTGATCCAGGGGATCAAATTTTTCTCAAAACTAAAACTTCTCGGAATCGCTTCAAAATGGACATGTACATAGGCCTAGTCCTCATGATCTCAACGCAACTTGAAGGGCTTCAAAAAGATGTCACATGAGTGAGATAACATGTTCTATTCATTTTTTCAAACATGCAAAATTTTGTTGATTGTGCAGTCCATAGAGTCCATACAGTGTTCATGTGGCATCTTACCATATAGTGTGTATGGCCATACAATGACATGGTAGATGAGTTGGCATGATGATTGGGAAGGTGTTGGAAGAAAGTTGGATGAATAAGGTTGCAACACATGTCATATATGTTGGAAAGTTGTATGGTTCCATGTGGCCCAATCGTGGGCTTCCATGTGGCACCCCTCTAGTGTGCAAAATGAGTGAAGTTGATAGGGGTCGAACCCGTGGCCTCTGGATGGCACATAAAATATTTGGCAATGCAGGGCTACAATCCTACCTGTGGGTGTTACTTAACACTATAGCCTATTTTAAATTATTTGAATTGCAACGAACAGTTGAGAGACAGATGAAAGGGTCGGGGCTAAGCCCCAACCCCTAGTTCTTACTACATACCATATGACCCTTTCCTTTTTTATTGGCGCACATGTGGAAATTTCAATGGTGTGTAGCCCCAGTCACATTTCAATACCACATGACCACGAGCCAAGAAGAGAGGAGCTATCCACCGGAGTGCACAATTGTTTGGTCATTGGCCACATGGGGCCATGACCAAGTTCTCCGCCGAGGATTGGGGGCCAACGTAAACAGTCCTACATTTTCTCCCATTTTGCAGGATCATGGAAGGTGTTGAGTTTTGGCATGGAAAACACACAGAGGTCAATTTAGTCAAATAGTGGGTGCAATTTGGCAAGTATGTACAACTATCTTGAAGGGGAAAACTTCAAGGAGGTGTAACTTCTTCATTTTTTGGCCAAACCAGGTGCTGAAAAAGCCCAGCTAGGGGTTTTTAGATGTTATGGAGCCATTGCAGCCATATATTTTGTATTTTGAGCATTGTAAAAGAACTTTTTAAGAATAATGAAAATGATCCAAGGGAAGTTGGACCAGGATATGTATCCCAAGAGAGGGGTCAAATCCTTTATCATTTATTGTGTTATGTGTTCATTATTGATGGTTTTTATCTATCTGATATGTCGCTCATGATTAAGTAAAAGATCATTAAATTTATGTGTTAGTAACTTGATCCAACTACCCAAACACATACCATTTTCACACTTGCAATTTAAAGGAAAACAAACCATTTCATTTTCAGATCAGTTGGTATTAAAGCATAGGTTTGAGGGTTTGATTTCTTGCGTAAGTGTTGTTTTCTAATGCTTACAAGGTTGAAGCTCACACGAGGAGAAGGATTGCTTGTAGATCCAAGTTCTCAGCTCTCAAGAAGGAGAGTTTCACATTCACCTCGGGGTTCAAGGAGACATTCAATGAGCATGGCTCATATGGGAAGTCAAGAGCACCTTTCTTCAGAAGAGGAAACTTTCAGGAAATATTTCTTTGATATGGCTAAAATGGTGAAAGTGTTATTTGATGAAAGGAATGCAATATTGCAGGGTGAACGTTCTAATCTTGCAAAATATGATGGAGACCATGAGGAAAACACTCCAAAATGGAATGGAGGGAATGGTGGAACTCCACCTCCTTCACCTCCATATTCTTCTTCCTCGACTATTTCAAAACCAACTCCTATTTCTCCAAATGAACATGGTAAAACTATAGCACATACTCCTTTACTTAAGATTGATATTAAATTTGAATTGCCTATGTACAATGGAGAGGTGAATGCAGAATGGTTAGACAACTGGGTTTGCCAAATAGAGGTGTATTGTAGGATGCAAAGGATCCAATATGATGAAACCAAATTTTAGCATGGCTCTCTTAGATTGGAAGGTGCACCACTAATTTGGTGGGAATCCAAAACTCAAGAGGACATGAAGAAACATGTTAAAGTTTTATCCTCTTGGAATGATTTTATTTTTGCAATTAGAAGGAAATTTTATCCATTAGCATACATGCAGAAATCTATAATGGATTTGCAAAATTTTAGACAAGCTAAGGGGAAAAATGTACAAAGCTATACTCAAGAGTTTAGGAAAAGATATTTGGTTTTGGGTGTAGATTTTTCTTTACAAAATACTTTACTCAAATACATTGGAGGATTGCATAGTTATTTGAGACATACCATACCTATGTTTAACCCTACAAATCTAGATGAAGTACATGTGCAGGCTACTCATTTAGAAGAAAGAGGAAAGAATGTTCCTCAAGAGGTCAACAAGAAAACCTTTCTTTAATGGAGATAAAGGAAAGGAATGGTTCAAGGGAAAACGAAATATGAATTCTTCAGTGAGGAAAGATGGAGAAAAAATGACATGAAAGAATTGTTCTAAGGATGACCATGATGAATACCATTGTTGGAAACTTCATCCTGAGATGAGACCCAAAATTTTCAACAACAAAGGGAAGCCAAAGACTATTGCAACTACCCAACATGATTTGGGTTAATATTCTAGTGATGAGGCAAAGATTACAACCATGGGATATAAAGGTAAGGAATCCATTGCTAGCACTAGTTCTTCGAATTCTTCCATCAATAAAAATCAACATGAAAAAGAAAGAATAGAGATTTTCCACATAAGGGTGATTTCAAAACATACCAAAATAGACATAATTTTTTATAGTGGTTCACAAGAAAACCTCATATCTGAAGATATAGTAAGGAAATTAAACTTGGAGACAACACCTCATCCAAAATGATACCCTTTAGGATGGATATGTGAAAATGCAAAGTTGCATGTAACAAGAAGGTGCAAACTCAAATTTTCCATTACTACAATCTCTATAGATGAGGTAGAGCTCGATGTCATTCCATTGGATATATGAGGTATTGTTTTTGGAAGTCCATATTTGTATGATAGGAGAGATATATTTCATACACATGAAAACATATATCATTTTTAAAAAAATGGAGTTGAGTACATTGTTAGAGCACATAAAAAGAAGATGAACATGTCCCTTGTAAATTCTGGACAAATGAAGAGATTAGTGAAAGATAGTAAGAATTTTGTTCTCTTGATGATAAAACCAAAAGAGAATGTTGAAAAGGAATCATTCCAAGGATGTGACTCAAAACTGAAATCTGATTTATACGAGGTTGTTAATTCTCATGGTGAGATGTTTCGGGAATGAAAAGGATTGCCTCCAAAAAGAGGAGTCCAACATGAGATTTCTTTGCAACAATAGTGTCCTCTTCCAAACATTGGCATGTACAGGATGTCAGTGACAGAAGATGGAGAAATTAAAAAACAAATCCAAGAGTTTCTTGACAAAAGGGTTATTCATCTAATCACTTCTCCATATGGGTCACCGATTATCTTAGTACCAAAGAAATATTGTACATGGTTCATGTGCATTGATTTCGGATCCTTGAACAAGATTACGGTAAAGAATCGTTATCCTTTTCCATGTATTGATGATTTGATTGATCAGTTAAAGGATTCCAAGTATTTTACTAAGTTGGATTTGATAAGTGGATATCATCAGATTAGGATTGTTGAGGGAGACACATGGAAGAGATCTTTCAAAACCAGTAAAGGTTTGTATGAGTGGATGGTAATGCCATTTGGTCTTTGTAATTCTCCTGCTACATTCATGAGAGTTATGAATGATGTGTTGAGACCTTTTCTTGATGATTGTGTGATTTTTTACTTGGATGATATATTTATTTTTAGAAATTCACGTGAAGGGCATTTCAAGCATGTGAAACATGTACTAGATTTCTTATAGAAAGAGAAGTTGTTCTTGAAGATGTCTAAGTCTGAATTTGGCAAGACCTCACTTGTTTACCTAGGGAATATTGTGGGAATAGGAGAACTGAATATAGATCCTTCCAAGGTCAAAGTTATTGTGGATTGGCCCAAGCCCAACAACATAACAGAGGTGAGAATATTTTTGGGAGCGACACAATATTGGAGGAAGTTTATTGCTAACTTCTCTTACATTTCAGCTCCATTACATGCATTGACAAGTACTAAACAAACTTTTCAATGCAGAGGCAAGCAACAAAAGGAATTTGATAAATTGAAGGAAAATATTAGTTCAACCCCTATTCTTTCACTTCCTAATTTGTTACATCCATTTGAGATCCAAACAGATACAAGCAATTATGCATTGGGAGAAGTCTTGTTACAACATGGTAAGCCCATTTGTTTTCATTCTTAAATTTTTAATGGAGAAGTGATTAAATATCCTACCTAAGATAAGGAATTGTATGCATTGGTAGAAAGTGTGAAGAAGTTGAAACATTACTTTTTGGTAAAATAAACTATCATTCACACTGATCATCAACAATTGCAATACTTACAATCACAAACCAAGCTACAACAAGAAAGGTGCTTCAGATGGATGCAATTTCTTCAACAATTTCATTTGGTTATCAGGTATAAGAAGGGAATTTTTAATAAAGTTGTTGATATTATTTCTAGGCCTATTGTTAGTGCTTCAGTTATTATTAAGCATAATTATATCATGCATGAGAGCTACGTTGAGTAGTATGCTTTAGATTCTAATTTTGAAGAAGTTTATGCAACTTTATGTCATTATAACCAAGTTGAGGAACTTGACTATCATGTACATGATAAATTGAAGGAAAATATTAGTTCAACCCCTATTCTTTCACTTCCTAATTTTTTACATCCATTTGAGATCCAAACAGATACAAGCAATTATGCAATGGGAGCAGTCTTGTTACAACATGGTAAGCCCATTTGTTTTCATTCTTAAATTTTTAATGGAGAAGTGATTAAATATCCTACCTAGGATAAGGAATTGTATGCATTGGTAGAAAGTGTGAAGAAGTGGAAACATTACTTGTTGGGAAAAGAAACTATCATTCACACTGATCATCAACAATTGCAATACTTACAATCACAAACCAAGCTACAACAAGAAAGGCGCTTTAGATGGATGCAATTTCTTCAACAATTTCACTTGGTTATCAGGTATAAGAAGGGAATTTTTAATAAAGTTGTTGATATGCTTTCTAGGCCTATTGTTAGTGCTTCAGTTATTATTAAGCATAATTATATCATGCATGAGAGCTATGTTTAGCAGTATGCTTCAGATTCTAATTTTGAAGAAATTTATGCAACTTTATGTCATTATAACCAAGTTGAGGAACTTGACTATCATGTACATGATAAGTTATTGTATCACCTTGGAAAGCTTTGTATTCCACGGGGTGAGAGAGTCAACATCATAAGAGAATCACATTATTCTCTTATTGGTGGTCACTTTGGTGTAGGAAAAACAATGGCAAACTTGCAAAGGTATTGCTATTGGCCTAATATGAGTGAAAATGTTTCAAGATATGTAAGAGGATGTTCAATATGTTCTACAAGCAAGACTAGCAATACAAAGTTGGGTTTGTATACTCCACTTCCAGTACCTACTTGTTCTTGGCAAAGCATCTCTATGGATTTTGTAGGAGGTCTACCTATGTCAAGAAAGAGTCATGATTATCTATTTTTTTTGGTTGATCGTTTCAACAAAATGCCTATTTTGATGCCTTGTAAGAAACAAATTACAACTGAACAAACAACACATATGTTCTTTCAAAATTTTTGTGTTCATTTTGGGTTGCCCAAGTCCATTATTTCTGATCGAGATTCTTGATTTGTTGGGAGTTTTTGGTCAAGTTTATTGGCACTCATGGATACCAAGCTGAAAAAGAGCATTGATTTTCATCCGCAAACAAATGGTCAGACAAAGGTGGTGAATAGAATGATAGTACATATTCTTTGTGGATATTGCATCAAGCATCCTAAGCTTTGGGATGAGCATTTACACTACATTGAACATCCTTATAACCAGGCAAATCATTCCTAAACTCGAAATTCTCCATTTGAGGCTTGTTTCAGTTATTTACCAAAGTCTCCTTTAGATTTTATCTTTGGGAAAGATATGGCTATTGATGGTCATAGTGATGTTGACAAGGCCAAGAAGCTCATTGAACAAGTTCAGTTTGTGCATCAAATTGTTCAAGAATAGTTGGAAAAGAGTTAAGCCAATTACAAAGAGAAACATGACAAGAATCGTGTTCATCACAAGTTCCAAGTTGGAGATGACGTTTGGATTTACATTAGCAAAGAGAGGCCTGAAGGAGAAGGTAAAAAAATAAACCACTTAGATATGGTCCTTTCAAGATACATGAAAAGATTGGAAACAATGCCTTCTGTTTGGATTTGCCTCCTTACATGCATATGTATGTTTTTGTTAATGTTCAGAACTTGATATTGTATGAGCCTCCTTTGATGGGGCTATACAACTCAGTTATTAATCGAGGATTCAGGGCCGACACAAATGGTCCTACATTTTCTCCCATTTTGTGGGATTGTGGGATGTGTTGTGTTTTGGCATCGAAAACACACCGAGGATGAGTTAGTTAGATAGTGGGTGCAATTTTCCGAGCAGGTACAACAACCTTGAAGGGAAAAACTTCCAGTAGATGTAACTTCTTCATTCTTTGGCCAAACCAGGTGCCAAAAAAGCCCAAATAGGGGTTTTTGGACGTTTTGGAGCCATTGGATCCATCTATTTTGTATTATGATCACTTTAAAAGAATGTTTTAAGCATAATGAAATTTATTCAAGGGAAGATGAACTAGGAGATGTTTACCAAGAGAGGGGTGAGATCCTTTATGAGTTGTTGTGTTATGTGTTCATCATTGATGGCTTTTAGATGTTCGATATGTTGCTCATGATTAAGTAAAAACTCATTAAATTTATGTGTTAGTAACTTGATCCAATTATCCAAACACATACCATTTTCATACTTGCAATTTAAAGGAAAAGAAAACCATTTGATTTTTAGATCACCTTATGACAAGAGAGCTTCACCCATCGCATATCCCACTCTTATGGAGTTTCCTTCAAGTAAGTCCATAGGTATGGAAGGAAGAAATGTTTTTTTTCCCTTCACCAACTACTGCAGACAAGGTTAATCCTAGGATCCCTTTTAAAGAAGAGTTGGCCAAGAGAAATATGGACATGTTGGCTAAAGTTGCTACCAGGAGAAGCTCCAGATTTAAAAAATGAATATGTTGAACCTCCTTAACCAATATCAATTTTGGTCAAGTTTCATGTTTAGTGCAATTTTACAACTTTTGGGATGTTTTATTCTAGTAATGTACCATGATTATGAACATGTTACAACATTTTGGGAGACTTGAGACATTTTTGGGATGTTTTAAGACTTTGTAAAATCAAATAAGCCACTACAAGAAAGTTTACAGTGTTTGGCGCTACGAACTGACGTTGTGAACTCATGTTATGGAGTTTTTGGAGGGAGTAACAAATGCCAAATGTGAATATGGATGCATTCTTTTTCTATAAAGATTATTTTCAAGATGGGAGGGCACCTCACAATGGAAAATGCACTCAGAAGGATACCTCATCAACCATAAAGAAGTTGTTGTAGACGTTGCCAACATCATCCTGAAATATAACATTATGTTTTCTTTTTGTTCTACAGTTGTAGTCACGCCACCTTTCGACACAGGAATCCTATGCATGATTTTTTATTCTAATTGTAAGTATGTCAATGAAAATCTTGGCTATAGGATAAGCATTGTAAGACTGAAGGAGGGTTCAAATGGTGTGAGAGAGGAATCATATTTTATGTAGAAGAGAGTACCTTCTATTATGTGTACTAGACCTAAGATACTTTGGATACTAGAAATCAGTCTTGTTTCTTATCATCTTGCTGCTATCTAATTCTGATTATAGTCTATTGAATGATTCATTTGGATGAATTGTATGTTTTTTGCAATAAAGGATCTGTTGTAATATTGTTTATAATTTTATCATCGTTTTCTCTTTGATTATGAGAAGTTATTACTTCATAGGGTTTTTCTTCATATGTCTGTGAATACTACCTAAGGTAGATGATAGACATATCAGATTTTTATTATTAAGTCTTTTACTTACTCACCTTATTTCTTAAATTGTGATCCAAGTTACTCAAAGCCTTATTTGTTGGTGCATATTGTATGGAGTAAGTGGTGATTGACATTCTTTTTTTGAGTTTTTCATCCATTTTACACCTTATAATAAACACTTATCTTTAATATTATGATGGGTAATAGGATTTCACTTACAATAGTCTAAGTGTGACTTCTAGTGCTAGGACATGTCATGTCCCTATTATTGGGTTTCCCTGTTTTGTAGTAGAAGGGTTTTTTGGGGCTTGTAATTAGAGAAAAATTAGTCAAATGGGGGTCATTTAATGTCACTTAGTTAGGAGCTGTTATTTTTTAAAGTGACATTAGGGAAATAAATTAACTTTAGATTAATGAGTTACTTAACCATTATTAAAGTGACTTTTAATATTAAGGTGAAAATTGGAGGGAAAATAACTCTTATATTTGATTTGGTCAAAAAGGGAAAAAATTCTAAAAGTTACATTTGATTTGGCCAAAACGGGGAAAATTCTAGAAGACATGGATAAAAGATAAAAGGAGGAGTAGAGAATCACGTTGGAATTATGATGTGATATCTTATTGGAGTTCTCTTGTAGCCATATTTTTTGTTAGCTTTTTGGGAAAATCCATTTCACTCTAGATTTAGTTTTGGTGGTGAAATGTCCACCCTAGCTAGACGATAGGGGAATACATCTAGGATTTCCATTAGTGTTTCAGTTTGGTAGGTGCAATCCACCTAGGATTTATATTATAGCTTCATCTTGCGGTTTGTTTGTAGTTTGGGTTGTAGTGATATGCTTGGAAAGGTTGTGGCACTTGGAGGGTTTGATATCATTTGTTGAGGAGGCCATGACATGATTCTATGTTATTGTCTTGTATTGTGTGTTTTCCATTGATGTATTGTAGCTGCCATAGAAAAATTTGGATCATTGTATTCAGAGATTTATTCACAATATCATACCACATATTTTACCTTATATTTCTGGTGTATTTGTATTAGATGCAATATGTTTGACAAAATGTCTATTAGTAGAATGCATGCAATTTGTTTGTGAAAATTTGTCAACCTGATTACATCATCAAGAACACTTATTGCACATAAGGAAATAATATTTCATCCCATTCTATTGGGGATACTACAATGGTATCATATATGCTGATCTTTCCATCCTGTGATTGCATCAAAGCACATTCCTTGGGCAAAGAAGAAAAAAAAATTGGGGTATTTTTGCAAAATTATTTTTTAGGGGAACAAAGGGCGACCCACTTCAGTATCATATATGAAACTTTCTGAGCATAATTTGGTAAACAAAATTGGATATTTGAATTTCTCTCAAAAATTTACCTAGTTTCAAAAAACAAATTAGCCGAAAAGGAGTGTGGAAAGTGAAGTTATCAATATTTTCAATTCAACAAATTTTCAAGGTTTTTCTAGAAAAATCCACACGATTTACAGTGAAGGTAAATAGTGGGAAGGAAATAACATAATGTACAGGGTGTAAGAAAGGATGAATATAAATTATAAATATTCCATGAATGAGGTTTTATTAAGTTTTTAACGAAACCCCAACCAAAAACAGCCAAATTACTACAACTCAATAACACCCATGTTTAAGTTTCTTAAGAAGATTAGTCTAAAATTTTTGGATGAGCTTGCTAGGGAGATGAAGGAAGATAAATACATGAAGGAATACCAAAAGTATGTAATATTGAATGAAGATATGTGGGTAGATTTATCCTTCAAAATCTATTACACCACCATGTAAGGAAATTATTCCAAGGATTTGGACGAGGATTATTTTAAATGTACAGGGCAGAAAGAGAAGGAAGACAAGCATGAAGGATAGAGGGACTTGTTAGAGGTATATGTATCTAATCCATTTGAATATGTGGGAATTAAGGAAGAGGATGAAGGAACAACCTATGATACATCATCATAGCTAACTCATGAAGCCGAGGAACCTAGCGTGTTAGATGGGTATACCTTTGATGAATCAACACAAGAAGAGGATGCAACATATTATGATGAATCATTCGAATCAGCCGATGTTGAGGATCCAACATATCTGACCACGTGTGTTGAGGGTAGTCCAGGTGTGATAGAACCTATGCTTTATGAGGATTCAACACCATATCTGAGTTATGACACTAATGATTATGAGGAAGTGATTAAAAAAGACCCTTAGAATTGCAAGACCAATTATTGGTTAAGGAGGAGTAAGTTGTGTAGGTGTTGAAAATGGTAGATAATGATCATAATTTTATTGAAGAACTTATGTGGAAAAATCATATGGAGGAGATACAAAAAGGAGTTGCAAATTAGATCACTAGTGCTCAATTACGCATCATCAAAGAAGCACTATAGTAGATGAATTTTGATTACTTTATGTTGTTCATGGATAGGGACATTGCTCTTAATTTCATTGAAGACAATGAAAAGGAGATTGAGGAGCTTTGTTAGTATCTTAGTTTGGTATGTTCTTCATTGATGAAAATAATAGAGACTCCATAATATTTGGAAGTAGTATCACTTAAGGCATGATTGGAACTCATGATCTGAGGGAGGAGCCTCTTGTGACAATCCCGTGCAAGAATTATTCAGAGGTGTAGGTGCCAGAGGAGAGGTTTAACGCAAAGAATTTTGATAGTTCACCTATTTTTCATTGTAAGGATAATCATCCATTCCTTTTGGCTCAAGGCTTATCTACAGATGAAGTATTTAAGAAAATTCATTGTGGACCCACCAGGAAGGAAGTATATGCACCACTTGATTAATGGATTTCATATAGAACAATGGTGGATACATCACTCTAGGATCCAAGTTTAGTTATTATTAGTGGATTTGTTGATACAATGACCCATAAAGGACACTAGGTGGTACATGAGGATGTATTGGTGTGAAGTAGTACACATGGGCCACTAGAAAGGGTGTCCTGCTTCCTTGGCCAACTACTAGAAACTTCTATTGCAATCTAATATTGCTAGTACATGAAGCAAGGCATTCTAAAAGAATGTATTATATTAATTTTTTATCTTTGTTAGCGTCAATCAGTCCCTTATTTGTAATAAATAATTTTTCATTCTAAGTAAAAAATGATGATGTATAAAATAATGAGTAGTCAGTTGGTGTTAGTAATTGTTGCAGGAAATTTCTCTTGCCAGTCTGAATTTTTAGAGAAACCAGAAAAGTAAGTGTCAAATAGAATTGTATGAAGTCTCCTTGATTGATTAAAAGGAGACATTGTCCTCTAATTTGATTGATGAATTTTTTTGAATATCGTCTCTCTATTTCCTGTGTGTGTAAATTTGTTTTTTTGTTTATGTTTGATAATTGAGAGAGTGTGCACCAAAGAAACTAGTGCACATATCTATTTCAATATGCATTGATAATTAATGTGCGCTCAGTTTGTTGGTAGCATGAATGTGAAGTTAGGGTGTCAGTTTAAAGGAGGATGAATTGGAGAATGCTATGCACATCTCTCCTTCTTCTAATAACAATTCATATTGAAGGAATCTCTCTCTCAAAAAGGTGTTGCGCCCTCTCCCTTAGATCAGTTCAAGGTTCTATCAATTCTAGTATTGCTCCCTCCATAAAAAACACCTCTTACTTACTAAGCACGGTCTCTCACCCAGATCAATTGGTATCAGAGCAAGTTCTTTCCTTAGGGTAATTTTACACACATAAGGGACGATAGACCAAATCTTCATCCACCATATTAGAAAAGGAAGAATTTGTTTTTGGGTGTTCCCCTCTCTCCTCACACTCTTTATCAGAGTGTCACAATCACCCTTCTTAGGGTCCTCTGCACCTTTGTATTGGTGCGTTAGTGTGCCCTTCTCAGGGTTACTTGCACACCCTCCTCGAGCTCTATTTAGTGCCTTTCGACCATGATGCCTCATTAACAAGCCTCTAGTGAGGAATAAAGTGAATCCACATCAAATTTAGTTGAATACTTGGTGTTGTCTCTCCAGGAACTGATTCAACTCCAATAATGACGAACTCCAATGACCATGCAGTTGGACAAAAGTTTGCAGTTGCCCAAGTATGTCGGCCAAATGAATGGAGAGACGGTCGATTCATGGATTCATAGCCTCTCCACTTGCTTCAATAATTCACTCAAGAAGGATGAGGCCACCAAATTGAAAATATCCAACTTTCAACTTGAAGGAATCACACAAACCTGGTGGGACACACAATTGAAAAGATCAGAATTGATCGTAGATCTTGGTACCCCACCTTCTCCAACAAATGGCAGTATTGATTCTTGGGATGCATTATGTAATGCATTACGGGAACGATTCTACCCTCAAGGATATCTTCATAATATTCTCACCAAGTAATTGCAACTCCACCAACTTTCCACTCAATCATTCCAAGGATACATTGACATCTTATGCAAGTTGCGCATCTAGCTGCATGTCAGTGAACCAGACGAGGTATTGATAATTAAATTCAATTCTGGTTTATTGTTACCTCTTCGTAGGGAGGTATATATTTTTGACAAATATTCTTTGGAGAAGGATTTATTATGGGCCTTGTTCGTATAATGTAAGGTATTCCCTCAAATATGATATCTGCAAAATTGAACCCAAGATGAAAAATGACCTCCTTCTCATTATCAATCTTATCCTTCTTACTTTTTGGTGACAAAAAATGCAGTTTACTGTAATTTTCACATGACCAACTCCCATAACATTACTAACTATCGAGCAATTAAAAATATTGACCCCCATCATACCTTATTTGTAGAGGTCACACCCACTGAGTTTCCCAAGAAACCGGAATTCATCTCTCCCACCAACCCCACAGAAGTTGACCCATCTATCATTCTCATGACTATGCTAGAAATAGGTCACCCTAATGTTCCCCTATTCACTCACAACTTTCAAATTAAAAATGAACTTGCCACTCTCATTTTGGACAATGGAATTCAAAATAATTTTATATCACAAGACTTAGTCCAATATATTAAACTCCCCACTACCTCACACCCTGATCCATATTAGCTTGGCTAGGTACATAATTGATTTCCTTGAATTACTGTGGCTCGATGTTGCGTCGTCACTTTCGCCATTGATTCTTTTCATGACACTGTGATTTCCGATGTTTCATCGTTAGATTGTGTTGATCTCCTTCTGTATATTCCTTACCAACAAGATCGACAAGAGGTGTATCATGCCAAGACTCATCAGTACCACCTTAAACAGGTTGGGCGCACCTATGTACTTACTTCATCGTATATCACTTCACCACCGTCACAAACCTATACCATAGCCACTCACCATGTTATCAATACCAACAATGTCTCTCTGTGTTTGACCCACCATGTTCACCCTAATAACCTCACTAATATGACACCTCCCATATTACTCCCTCTCCTCCCATAATTTTCCAATGTCTCACACTCTCCCTCAAGGCTCCCACCCTCTCGAGCCCTTGCTCCATCCATCGATCTCATTCATGATGCATCATTACCCAATGATCCATCATCTTGACCAATTACCCAAGACACTATCTAATGTCCTCTAGCTACCCCTTACCATTCCCTCAACCAAGACGCAATTAAATATCACTATCCCTTACCCCAGATTGCCTCTCAGTTTTCTATTCGAGCCATGCCTAAAAAGGGGGGTCACCTAGTGACTTACCACTCTGAGACCCTGTCCACAGTGAAATTTAATTACCTCCACTACGCCAAAGAATTGCACCTCCTGATGTCAGATTTGGAGAAGTGGTGCCCTTAAAACAAAGCCACACACTCTTCCACTAACTTCTTACCTTTCTAGATCTATCTTGGATTTCAGTCTCTGGTTCCCACAGAGATGCCTCTCATTTTGACTACGTTGCGATCAACAAATCAACATCGAGAAAAAAACGCTGACCATAGTGACACTCATAACTTATCACAGAAACATAGTCTAGTCGTAGCTTCCTTTAAAGTAACACTAGATCATTCCAACCAACATCATGTTTCGCACTTGGTTGGTAAACAATGCCAAACTCCATAGATAGGACAAGTGGATGACAGTCAAAATAGTGCAGTGAAATTTCCCTCATTGGTGGGGGAAGCAGGAACACTTACAGATCTAAAAACGGAGTAATTGGGCCACTAGGAAGGGCATCCCCCTTCCTTGTCAAACTAGTATAAACTTCCATTTTAATATGATCTTGCCATTCCGGGAAGCAAGGCGTTCTCAAAGAATGTACTGAATTATTTTTTTATCTTTGTCAGCATCAGTCACTCCGTTATTTGTAAAAAATAATTCGTCGGTGTAAGTAAACAATGGAGATGTCTAAAATAATGAGTACTCAGTTTGTGTTAGTAATTGCTACAGGAAATTTCTCTTGCCAATCTGAATGTGCAGAGAAATGCAAAAAAAATAAAACCAACAATTGTTGTTGTATGAAGTTTCCTTGATAGATTAAAAGGAGATATCGTCCTCTAATTTGATGGATGAAATTTTTTGGAATCTCGTATCTATATTTCCTACGTCTGTAAATTCGTTTTTTTGTTTCTATGTGATTATTGAAAAAGTGATCACCAAAGGAACTAGTGCAAATCTCTAATTTTCTATGTGTTGATAATTAGTGCGCCCTCTGTTTGTTGGTAGTGTGAATGTGAAGTTAGGGAGTCTATTTAAAGGAGGAAAAGTTGGACAATGCTATGCGAATCTAATGAAGGACCATTGTTAGAGAGCACGCGGAGAAGGACCACTCAGTGCTTGGGAATATTTTCAGAATCTCAATGCTGGTAATTACGACAAATATTTTGAAGCATGCCTGAACTCAGCACCGAGAAATATTTTGTAGCGCTCTTGAATGATCACAAATGAAGTGGGAGTTTCCACTCCTTCTCTAGAATGTGATTGAACTATGATAGCCGTTAGGCTAGGTTTTGGAGTAGACAAGTAGTCAGGGGGAACCCTAAGGACCCTCTGATATAAATATAGGTTTTGTACACCCAAATGACGTTATTGCAAGTTAGTAGGATATTTATGAGTTTTAGTTGTTGTTTTTATTTTAGCTATAGAGATTTTACTTTTGAATGAAGATAATAGATGAAAATTTACCTAATGCATGGGAAGGACATTGTTTGCAATTCCCTGTTATTGTGTTTTCATGAATGAATGAATTTCGTTACGGGTACATGGAACTGTGAATGTTAGTATAAGTTTCAGTTGTTTCTCTTATGTTGAATTGGTGCAAGGTGTGCACATAGAACAAAATGAGTGTGTTGACAAAATTTATTTCGGTTCTGAAGCTCAAAAGAGATAGCATGAAACTTTCCCTTTGCAAGGAGTGAAAAGTTATTGTTGCAAGTCGTGCACAATTGTTCGAAAGAAATAAAAAATTGCGTAAGAGTCTATTACAAGATGTGAATCAAGAAAAAGGAGAACTCCAAGAGGGTGAGAAGAATTTATACTCAAGAAATCCTTCGAATCTGAGTTATCGAAAATCCCTAAAATGCAAGGAGTGCATGGGAAGTCAAAACCTTCACAAAGGCCAAGCTCAGGAGGGATAGAAATTTTTAGAAGTGTAGTCGATGTCCGAGAGATACACTCACAAGAGATTCAAAGGCAAGGACCTTTGAAGACTTAGAAAATCTTCTAAGTCGGAAGAAATCTAAAACTCAGGAGGAGGAGCGACAATGGTATTGGTTGTGGAGCCTGATTATCTTCCTGATTTAGAGGTCTTTTACATTTAGCTGTGTTTATAACCCATGAAGTATTTACACCCTAGAAGTATGTACACTCTTCCACGCGGGGGAGTACAGAGGGGGGGTACCCCCTCTACGGGGTCCGGGGGGCCTATCCCCCCGGCTGGGGGGTCTGGGAGCAAGAGGGCCCGCAACTAGGGTTCGAGGGAAAAGCCCCTGAAGCAAAAATTTCCTTGTAAAAGTATATTGTAATTTCATTGTAAATCTGGACCGTTCATTATAAGGTCGTAGATCTAACGATAGAGATTATGTTAGGGTTTTTTTCCCTAGAAGGCAACCCTCTTTTATGAGGGAAGTGTATTGCGGCTATGTATGTTAGCGAGTATTGTATTCTGAGAGAGGGAGACTGTGAGAGAAAGAAGAGGAAGTTACAATGGGTTTTGTTGTAGGTTGTATCCCTTCATTTTGTTGGATAATAATAAAGAAAGGTCCTGGCAATTTCTCTGGTGGATGTAGCCCACATTGGGTGAACCACGTAAATTTGTGTCTCTCTTGTATTGTGTATCTTCTGTGTTTTGTTTCCACATTTGTTTTATTTTATTTCTCTGCAGTCCTATTTTTCTAACAACTGGTATCAAATCATAAGGTAACTCACAGGAAAAGAGGTTTCCTGGTTCAAGTGGGAGCAATGTCGGAAGATGGAAAGTTTAGGGTTCAGAAATCTAATGGAAAAAACTACTAGTTATGGAAGATGCAGATGGAAGATTATTTATATCAGAAGGATCTATTCCTACCATTGAGCAGAGTAGCAAAGAAGTTGGCAGCCATGAAGGACGAATAATGGGAGATTCTTGACAGAAAGGCTCTAGGAACGATACAACTGAGCTTGGCAGTGTTAGTGGCTTTCAATATCTTGAAAGAAAAGACAACGAAGGGTTTGATGGACGCATTGGCCAAATTGTATGAAAAACCCTCGGCATCCAATAAGGTATTTCTAATGAAGAGATTATTTAATATGAAGATGTTGAAAGGTGTGTCTGTTGCAGATCATTTAAATGAATTTAATACGGTTACTAATCAACCAAGTTATATAAAAGTGGACTTTGATGATGAGGTTAGGTCTCTTCTAATCTTGGGCTCATTGCCAGAAAGCTAGAATGGCTTGGTCATGGCTGTAAGTAACTCTGTCTTTGGTTCAAATACTTTAAAATTTGATGATGTTGTTGGTGTTATCCTTAGTGAGGAAATGCG
>JZKD02S1844832.1:643063-675075 GCA_000966675.3 Picea glauca
TTATGTTACTTTTATTGATGATGCAACTAGAAAAACTTGGGTTTATTGCATTCCACAAAAATCTGATGTTTTTGATACTTTTAAGAAATGGAAAGATTTAGTTGAGAATGAGACACGAAAAAGTTTGAAGTGTCTCAGATCAGATAATGGAGGTGAATAATGCAGCAAGGAGTTTGATGATTACTGTTCATACCATGGGATTCGTAGAGAGTAGACAGTTCCATGAACACCACAAGAAAATGGTGTGTCAGAAAGGATGAACAGGACAATCATGGAGCATGCAAGGAGTATGAGATTACATGCTGGTTTGCCCTTATAGTTTTGGAAAGATGCTGTAGATGTTGTTGTTTACTTAATAAACAGAGGACCTTCAAGCTCTTTGTATGGTAGAATTCCAGAGGACGAATGGATAGGAAAAAAGGTAAACTATTCTTTTCTGAAAACTTTCAGTTGTGAAGCATTTGTCCATGTTGATAAAGAAAAAGAACAAAGATTCAGGAAAAATCCAAGAAGTGTACCTTTACTGGATATGGTGTTAATGATTTTGGTTATCGCTTATGGAATTATGAAAATAACAAAATCATTAGGAGTAGATATGTCATATTCAATGAAAAGGTCATGTACAAAGATCAGTTGCAAGGAAAGAAACAAGAAATAGAAAAACAAAAATACGCAGTGCTTGATGAGATCACCGAAAAAGAAATTCCAAAGGAACCTGAAAATCAAAATTTACAATAGCAGGAGCAGCAGGTACCTCAAACACTTGCAAGTGTTGTTAGAAGATCTACTAGGTTAAGTATACCCCCTGAAAAATACTCTCCTTCATTATATTATTTATTGTTGACTGCTTCTGGTGAACCAGAATGTTATGAAGAGGCAATGCAGGTAGAAACCAAAAAGAAGTGGGAGCAAGACATGAAAGAGGAAATGGATTCCTTAGAAAATAACCAGACTTGGGACTTGGTTAAGTTGCCTACAGGAAAAAGAGCATTGTAGAATAAATGGGTTTACAAGTTGAAGGAAGAGGATGGAGGAGAAAAGAGGTACAAGGCTAGATTTATTGTAAAGGGGTTTGCACAAAAGAAAGGTATATATTTTGATGAAATATTTTTTCCTGTTGTTAAAATGACTTCAATTAGGATTAGTTTAAGTCTTGTGGCAGTAGAAGATTTGCATCTTGAACAGTTAGATGTAAAAACCACTTTTCTCCATGGGGATTTGGAGGAAGAGACTTATATGCAGCAGCCACAGGGGTATGAGGTCAAAGGGAAGGATAATTTGGTATGTAGGTTGAAGAAGAGATTATATGGCCTAAAGCAAGCTCCAAGGCAGTGGTATTTGAAGTTTGATAGGTTTATGACAGAACATGGTTATAATAGATGTCATTCTGATCACTATGTTTATTTTAAAAGGCTAGAAAATGGAAGCTATATTATCTTGCTATTGTATGTAGATGACATGCTTGCTGTAGGGTCTAATATGAAGGATATAAATGTGCTCAAGAAGAAATTAGCCAATTCATTTGCGATGAAGGATTTGGGTGCTACAAATAAAATCCTTGGTATGAGAATAACAATAAACAGGAAAAATCACAAACTGACATTGTCTCAAGGTGAGTACACAGAGAAGGTGTTGGAGAGGTTTAGAATACAGAATGCAAAACCAGTTAGTACACATGTCCAAGGTCCCATGTCCAGGGTCCCAAGACACAGGAGGAGATAGAATACATGTCTAGGGTCCCATATTCATCAATAGTTGGCAGCTTGGTGTATGCAATGGTTTGCACAAGACCAGATATTGCACATCCAGTGGGAGTTGTGAGCAGGTATATGAACAATCTAGGTAAAGAACATTGGGAGGTAGTAAAGTGGATTCTCAGGTATTTGAGAGGTACTACTACACATGAATTATGTTTTGGAGGTTCCGACACTTTTCTACAGGGATATGTTGATTCAGATATGGCAGGTGATAAAGACAGCAGGAGGAGCACCACAGGGTATGTTTTTACTATAGGTGGAACAACAATAAGTTGGATTTTGAACTGCAAAAGGTTGTTTCACTTTCAACAACAAAGGCAGAGTATGTTGCTGCTACAGAGGCTAGTCAAGAGATGATTTGGTTACAAAGGTTTATGGAGGAATTGGGAAAGAAGTAGGAGAACAACATGTTGTACTGTGACAGTCATAGTGCCATTCACCTTGCAAAGAACTCGGCCTTCCATTCGAATACTAAGCATATATAGTTAAGGTACCACTTCATGCGATCCACCTTGGAAGATGGACAATTGAAGCTGGAAAAGATACACACTAGCCAGAATCCTGCAGACATGTTAACAAAGGGAGTAACCAGGGAGAAACTGAGTTCTTGATAAGTTTTAGTTGGTCTTCAAGAATGAAGATGAAGATGAGAAATTTGCCAGGTCTAAGAAGGTTCAGAGTCCAACATATACAAGAACAATGGAGTTCTTGAGATCAGTCTCCAAGTGGGAGATTGTTGGTTGTGGAGCCTGATTATCTTCCTGATTTAGAGGTCTTTTACTTTCAGCTATGTTTATACCCCATGACGTATTTACAACCCAGAAGTATGTACACTCTTCCACACGGGGGAGTGAAGAGGGGGGGTACCCCCTCTGAGGGGTTATGGGGGGCTATCCCCCCGGCTAGGGGGCCTGGGGGCAAGCGGGCCCCCAGTTAGGGTTCGGGGGTGAAGCCCTCGAAGAAAAAATTACCTTGTAAAAGTATATTGTAATTTCATTGTAAATATAGACCATTCATTATAAGGTTGCATATCTAACGATAGAGAATATGTTAGGGTTTTTTTCCCAAGAAGGAAACCCTCTTTTATGAGGGAAATGTATTGCGGCTATGTATGTTGGTGAGTATTGTATTTTGAGAGAGGGAGACTGTGAGAGAAAGAAGAGGAAGTTACATCAGGTTTTGTTGTAGGTTGTATCCCTTCATTTTGTTGGATAATAATAAAGAAAGGACCGGACAATTTCTCTAGTGGACGTAGCCCACACTGGGTGAACCACGTAAATCTGTGTCTCTCTTGTATTGTGTATCTTATGTGTTTTGTTTCTGCATTTGTTTTATTTTATTGCTCTGCGATCCTGTTTTTCTAACAAATGGCCCTTGGATCACAAAACAAAGGATCAACAACGATATGATTAGAACAAGGTGCATGATATTTAATGCTTTGCACACACAGTAGAGAGAACTCATCAAGCTTTGAGACTTGAGATTTCTAAAGCCCGAAGAGCCGAAAATCCGAAGTGAAATCTCAATCATTCGATCATCTGATGCATACCTGAGCTGTCAGATCATCCGAAGTGAACCTCAGGCGTCAGATTGTTGAAGTGAATCTTAGTCATCAAATATTGTGAGTTCAAGAGGAAGCAAGTTTCAAAATTGAGATCTTTGAAGCACGAAGAGCCGGAGGGTCAACGTGAATCTGGACCATTAGATCAAGAAGGGTATGTGTAAGCAGGTTATGAGATATAGAGGAAGTAAAAGGTGAAGCATTGAAACACCTGAAGCCCAAAGACTCGAAGAGATGAGAGTCGTCGATTTGTAAGTGGAAACTTGTCAGTAGATTGTGAGCTCCGAGAAAATTTTAGTCGGGTTTCAGTTTGAGAACTGAGATTGCCAAATCACGAAGACCTGAAAACCCAAAGTGAATCTAGACCGACATATCTAGAGGAGACATGGCATGAATCCATGGACTCTGGGAAAATTCCCAAAGTGATTCGTAGCCATCAGACCTAAGAGAGACTTGGCATAAGTCCATGTAGTCTGGGTAAACACTCGAAGTAATCCTCGATCATCAAATTAGGAGGACACGCGTAAGTGGATCACATCCTTCGAATAAAATCCATTTGGAAAAGGGTGAAGTTTGATATTTGAGATCTCAGAAGTCCAAATACATAAAGGAGATCTCGACCATTGATCAAGAGGAGGGCCACAAGACCATTGATCTGATTTGAAAGGTCAAACACCCAAAGTGATGACAAAACCGTTGATTTAGCAGGATGAGTGTCAACAGATCTTCCACTCTGGAATATTGCCTTGCAATGGAAATGAACGTTTGAGATTTGAGAATTCTGCATCGACCATAGTCATCGATCTCAGAGAAGGAGATATGAACCATTGATCCCAAGAAATAGATCTCATTTATTTGTATGAAAGCACCGTCAAGATCACGATATCGATGGTCATCTAGCATTGCGGGGATAGAAAGTGCTCAATCTTTACGATATTGAGGGCGGGTCGCAATCGAGACAACGATTTTAGATAAAACACATGTGGCAGATTAGGGTGAATTGCAGGGAGAAAAATGTTTTTACCCCAAACCACTCTTGAGTGTGCCCACAATCACGTGTAGGCATGAGTTCATCTCCCAAGGTTACATCTAAGGAGGGGCCGAGAGAAAAGGTGTTAACGCCAACTCTCATATTTCGCAGAACATGAAAGGGAAGGTCGCGGGTATCGTGAAGCCTGCACAGGTAGCCGAAAGAGCCTATGTCTAATATAGAACAAGACTATAAAGGTTTTAGAGAGTCGTTGGACTCTAGAATTGAAGATCCTGAGCAGGAGGTCGTGCAACCCTTAAGAGAGAAGGGGGTCTGTATCAAGTGGTATCAGAGAATTTTTTTTTCTTACAGACAACAGGTAAAGGAGGAGAGACAAAATAACTTAAAGTTGTACTCTATGTGTGAAAGACAGTCAACACAATTCCACCGAGGAGACGATTGGAACCACTGTTAGCTAATCAGGCTGTAGAAAGGGAGATGTGAGAACTTCATGCAAGATTAGAGGTGATGGAGGTAGCACAGAGATGAGCACCTGATGCTGGAGACATCATTGATGCAGAGAGTGAAGAAGTAGAAGTCAAAGAAGCTACAGGAGAGGATGTTGTCGAAGAAAATTTGCTAAGAGAAGTTGTTATATTGGGAGCCAGAGCCAAGATAGAGGTCCCAATGTATGAAGGAAATTTAGATGTTGAAGAGTTGCTGGATTGGATAAGATCCATGGACAAAGATTTACACTATGAAGATGTCTATGAAGAGAAAATGGTGAACCATGTTGTCACCAGGCTAAAAGGACATGCAACATTGTGGTGGGATGAACTGCAGGTTGAGAGGAGAAGCAAAGGAGAACAAAAGATAAAGAATTGGGATAGAATGGTAGCCAAGTTGAAGGCTAAGTTCATGCCCAAATATTATCATATCAATCTGTTCAAGAAGTTGAAGAACCTGAGACAGAAGGGTATGACAGTTAAGGAGTACACAGAGGATATCTATAAGATAAACATCAAAACTTGACAAAGAGAGGAACATGAATAAAAAGTTGCCATATATATAAATGGCATGAGGTATGAAATCCAGGATGAGCTCATCATGATGTCAGTAAGGATAGTAGAGGATGTTTATTAGTTTTCACTGAAGGCAGAGGAGAAGTTGGCTAGAAAACAAAGCCAGCAAGGAAGAGGTAAAAGCATAGCCCTAAACAAAGGAAAGGGAGTTACCCATGAAAAGGCACATAATTATAAGGATGACACTGAGAAACCATATAGTCACTCAGAAAGAGGAGGTAGTTCTCGAGGAAGACAAGGTGGTGGAAGAAGTTCATATAGAGGAAGAGGAAGAATCAGAGGAAGATAAGTAATATGCTATGGTTGTGGAAAGACAGGGCACATGCCTTGGGAATCTCTCCATAAAAAGAAAGAAGGAGGGGGTGAAGCTCACATTTCATAAGCACAGAGAAGGGATGTTGAAGAAGAAGGAGAAAAGGATGGAAGATCCCTGATGTTGAGAAATGTTCTCTTAAAACCAAAGGTAGAAGTTGAAAAGACAGTGTAGAGGAATAGTCTCTTCAACACAACTTGCAAGACTAAATACAGAGTATGAAAGGTGATAATTGATAGCGGGAGAAATGATAACTTAGTATCCATATAGATTGTGGAAAAATTGGAGCTAGAGATAATTTCACATCCAAAGCCATACAAAGTCTCATGGTTGCATAAAGGCCACCAGGTAATGGTTACTAAATAATGTTTGGTTGAACTTAACATAGGGGGATATAGATATGAAATTATATTTTATATAATTCCCATGGATGTAGGCCATATTTTGTTGGGAATACCATGGCAGTTTGACAGGAATGTCATTCGTGATGGGAGGAAGAATACATACAGCTTAGAGAAGAATGGTAGAACACACATGTTGTTTCCAATAGAGGAGAAGAAAGTGAAAGAGGAATCCAACACAAGCATACTTCTCATGAGAGGGAAGGAACTCATGAAAGAAGTAAATAAATAATAGAAGATGCAATTTGTTGTGGTGAGGAAACCCAGATTTACCCTCACAAGTAATTCGATGGATGATTTGCCTGAAGAAGTTCAGGAATTGTTAGATAATTTTGTTTACATAGTGGTGGATGAGCTACCTAACTCATTTCCACCCATCATAAGTATTAGCCACCATATTGACTCAATACCAGGAGCAGGTCTTCCAAACAAAGAAGAATACAGATTGACACCTCGAGAGAATGAGGAATTAAAGAACAAAGTCTATCAATTGTTGGACAATGGTTTGGTCAGAGAGAGTTTGAGTCCATGGGTAGTACCAACTATGTTGAGTCCAAATAAGTATGCAGGATGGAGAATGTGTATAGACTCAATATCCATTAACAAGATCACCATTAGGTATAAATATTCTTTACCAAGAATAGATGATTTAATGGATTGTTTAAGTGGAGCAAATTTCTTTTCTAAAATAGATTTGAAAAGTGGATATCACCAAATTAGAATGAGAGAAGGTGATGAGTGGAAAACAACCTTTAAGACAAATGAAGGTTTCTATCAGTGGCTTGTTATGCCATTTGTCTTAACAAATGCCCTAAGTACTTTTATGACGTTGATGAATAAAATACTGAAAGATTTCATTGGCAAGTTTGTGGTTGTGTATCTAGATGATATACGGATCTTTAGCAGGACTAAAGAGGATCATTTGAGACACTCGACACTAGTGATGAGGAGACTACAATAGGATAAGATGTTGATAAATCTGAAGAAGTCCTCTTTTATGAAGACATAACTCATTTACTTGGGTTTTGTGAAATCTTCAAATGAACTGAAGATTGATCGAGAGAAGCTGAAAGAAATCAAAGAATGGTCGTAACCAAAGAGTATGTTTGAGGTAAGGAGCTTTCATGGATTAGCAAGCTTCTATAGGAAGTTCATCAAATACTTCAGTGGAATTTGTGCACCAATGATGGATACAATGAAGAAAAAGCACAAGTATTTTAAATGGACAGAGGAGGCTAAGAGGAGATTCAATATACTGAAGGAGAAAATAACAGAACAATCAATTCTTTTTTTTCTAAATTTTGAAAAGATATTTCAAGTGAGATGTGATGCAAGTGGAGTTGCAATTGGAGAGGTTTTGAGCCAAGATAATAAACCTATTGCCTATTTAAGTGAGAATTTGAATGAGACTAAGAGAAAATACTTCACATATGATAAGGAGTTTTATGCCATAATTCAAGCCTTGAAGAAATGGAGACATTACCTTGTGACATAGGAACTTGTCTTGTATAGCGATAACCAGGCTTTACAATTCATAACTAGACATGAAAAATTGAATTAAAGGCATGAAAAATGGGTTGAATTTATGCAAAATTCTAATTTTGTCATAAAACATATTTTTGGGAATGCTAACAAAGTTGTTGATGCATTGGGTAGGGGATGTTTGATTCTATAGTAATTTCAGGTGAAGACCTTGGGGTTTGAACACCTTAAGGATATGTATTGTGATGATGTAGATTTCAAGGAAGCATATGAAGCATGTGCAAATCCTGTGCTAACATAGAGGAGCCAGTGGGCAGAGTACATGATTCAAGAGGGATTGTTGCTCAAGGGAAATTAGTTGTGTATACAAAAATGCTCAATGAGGGATAACCTTTTGAAGGAAAAGCATAGTGGAGGATTAGTTGGATATTTCGGCCATGATAAAATATTTTCATAGTTGAGCATTTCATACTATTGGCCAAGTATGAGAACATAAATGATAAAGTTTGTGAACAGATGTAGAATCTGCCAATATGAAAAAGGAATAAGAAAGAACACTGGATTGTATTGACCATTACCAATACCAGAGAGGCCTTGGGATGCAATGAGCATGGATTTTGTGTTGGGACTACTGAGAATGCGAAGAGGGTTTGATTCCATATTTTTGGTTGTGGATAGATTTTAAAAAATGGAACACTTTAACCCATGCTAGAAGGCTAATGATGCACACATGTTTCAAATCTGTTTTTCAAGGAAGTTGTGAGACTTCACGGACTACCTAGAAGAATTGTCTCAGACAGGGACAGTAAATGTGTTAGTCATTTTTGGAGAACATTATGGAAGAAATTGGGGATATATTTGTCCTTCATCTCAACTTATCACCCTCAGACCGATGGGAAGACTGAGGTGGTAAGAAAAAGTTTGGGAAAATTATTGAGGAGTCTAGTCACTAAGCATCATAATCAGTGGGATCAGATTCTTCCACAAGCAAAATTTTCATATAATGACTCACCATACAGGAGCATTGGAAAGAGCCCATTCTAAATATTGTATGGAATGTAACCAAGGGGATTATCTAAGTTGAGAGACTTGGAACAGAGTGAGATCAGGAGCAGTGGAGCAAAAGATTTTCCTGCAGAAATGCATAAGATCCATAACTAGATCAGAGGATAGTTGCAGAGTTCTAACCAAGTGAACAAGCATAGAGTTGATAAACACCGTAGAGAACTTAAATTTGAAGTATAATATCATGTTCTGGCACATCTCAGGAAATAAAGGTTCCTTAGGGGAACATATAACAAGTTAAAAATGGAGAAAATAGGACCATGTAAGTTCTTGATGAAGTTTGATGAAAACACCTATGAGATTGAGCTGGCAGATGATGTGGGCATATCACCCATATTCAACCTTTCAGACCTATATCCTTATAGGAAATATGACATAGAGGGATTAGAAGACCAAGAGAATAGTCAGTGGGAGAAACCAATGCATATAGCAAAAAAACCACAGATGGAGAAGATCGTTGATCATAGAATTGGAAAAAGACTAGGAGGAAGACCTATTTTGAATATCTGGTCAAGTGGAAGGGAGACCCAATAGAAGATGATAGTTGGGAAAATGAATCTGATATCCAAAAGAATGGAAAGTCGGTGCAGGAGACCATGGAGAGGAGTCCATGAATTTTTGTCAAGGGGAGTATGATGCAGGAGCATCGTTAGCAAGCACGTGGAGCAGGACCACTCCATGCTTGGGAATATTTTCAGAATCTCAATGCTGGTAGTTACGAAAAATATTTTGAAACACTTTCGAACTCAGCGCAGGGAAATCTTTTGAAGCATGCTTGAACAATCGCGAGTGAAGTGGGAGTTTCCACTCCTACTATGGAATGTGACTAGACTAAGATAACCGTTAGGTTAGGTTTTGGAGTAGATAAGTAGTCGGGGGGAACCCTAAGGACCCTCTGAGATAAATGGAGGTTTTGTATGCCCAAATGCGGCTGCTGCAAGCTAATAGGGGATTTCTAAGTTTTAGTTGTTGTTTTGATTTTAGCTGTAGCCATTTTACTTTTGAATGAAGATAACAGAGGAAAATTGACCTAATGCATGGTGTGGACATTGTTTTCGATTCCCTTTTATTGTGTTTTCATGAATGAATGAATTTCATTATGAGTATATGGAAATGTGAATGTTATTCTAAGTTTCAATTGTTTCTCTTATATTGAATCGGTGCAAGGTGTACCCACAGAACATAAGGAGTGCATTGAAGGGATCTGTTTTGGTTCTGAAGCTAAGAAGAGATAGCACGGAATTTTCCCTTTGCAAGGAGTGCAAAGTGATTGTTGCAAGGTATGCACATTCATCTACAAGAACTCAAAACTTGCATAATAATATGTTTCAAGGTGTGCATCAAGAAAAAGCAGAACGTCAGAACGGCGAGAAGAATTTATTTTCAAGAAATCCTTCGGATCTAAGTTATCGAAAATCCCTAAAATACAAGGAGTGCGTGGGAAGTCAAAACCTTCATGAACGCCAAGGTCGGGAGGGATAGAACTTTTTAGAAGTGTAGTCGAGGTTTGAGACATAGAATCGCAGGATATTCAAAGGTAAATACCTTTGAAGACATAGAAAATATTCTAAGTCAGAATAAATATGAAGCTTAGGAGGAGGAGCAACAATGGTCGTTGGATCATAGTGCAAAGTATCAATAGTTGTCTGATCAGAACAAGGTGCAAGAGATTTAATGGTTCACACACATAGGAGAGATAACTCATCAGGGTTTGAGACTTGAGATTTTTGAAGCCCAAAGAGTCAAAAAGCCGAAGTGAAATCTCAGTCATTTGATCATCTGAAGCAGACCTTAGCCATCAAATTGTCTGAAGTGAATCTCCGACATCGGATTGATCAAGTGAATCTTTGTTTTCAGATATCGTGAGTTCAGGAGGAAGCAAGTTCGAAACTTGATATCTCCGAAGCGCGAAGAGCCGAAGGGTCGAAGCTAATCTGGACTGTTAGATCTAGGAGGGTACATGTCAGTGGGTCATGAGATCTAGAGGAAGGAAAAGATGAATCGTTGAAACACCTGTAGCCTGAAGGCCCGAAGAGCCGAGAGTTGTCGATCTGTAAGTGGACACTTGTCTGCAGATCGTGAGCTCTGGAAAAATTATAGTGGGGTTTCAGTTTGAGAACTAAGGTTATTGAATCTTGAAGACCCGAAGACCCAAAGTGAATATGGACTGACAAATATAGAGGAGACGTGCCATGAATCTATGGACTCCAGGTAAATTCTCGAAGTGATTCGTAGTCATTGGATTTAAGAGAGATATGGAATAAATCCATGTACTTCGGGTAAATACCTGAAGTAATCCTTGATCATTAGATCAAGAGGACATGCGTTAGTGGATCACAACCTTCAGATAAAATTTATTTGGAAAGTGGCAAAGTTTGAGATTTGATATCTCAGAAGTCAGAATACCCAAAGGAGATCTCGACCGTTGACCGAGAGGAGGGCCGCAGGACCGTTGATTTGAGTTGAAAGGTAAAACAACTGAAGTGAAGGAAAAATCATTTATTTAGTAGGATAGGTGTCAGCAGATCTTCTTCTCTGAAATATTTCCTTGGAAAGGAAACCAAGGTTTGACATTTGAGAATTCTGAAGGAGGGGCTGAGAGAAAAGGCACTAACACCAACTCTGAGATTTCACAGAATGCAAAAGGGAATGTTGCGGGTATCATGAATCTTGTATAGGGGGTCAAAAGGACCTGTTTCTAATACAGATTGAGATCAGCAAGGTATCAGAGAGTCGTTCGACTCCAGAATCGAAGATCCTGACCGGGAGGTCACACAACCCTTAGGAGAGAAGGGGGTCTGCATCAAGATCACTTCTTCTTCTCAGAACGATTCCCATTAAAGGCATCTATCTCTCAAAAAGTTGTTGCGCCCTCTCCCTCAGATCAATTCTCTCTTCTATCAGTTCCAGTGTTTGTCCCTCCATCAAAAACACCACTTATTGATGAGAGCACTCTCTCACCCAGATCAATACAATAGTATACAACTGTTTGCAGTGGTATACAATGGGTTTTGGGGATTTTTTCCCTGGGGATACCTCCAAACAAGGATTGAAGACACATCATTAATTTTGGTTCACCAAGGATCATTGAGTGGATAGACGAGCTTTAGGGAGAGGAATATTCCTTGAAGAGTGATATTTTATTGGAATATCACTAGAGTAGGGACAAAGATAAGGATACTGATAGTATTACTCTTAGATGTTACCCTAATTTCTTGGTCATATCATTGGGGTTGAACAATGAAATTGAAGATTTCATGTATTGCAAGTAGTGGAAATGGCATCTAGTGTTATTTTCTGATGCCAACAGTATTTTCAGCAGGAGATGGTGGGTTCACCTAAGTTAGTTGGGTGAGGAAGGTAGTATTTTATCCATTTCGGAGTTCATTCATTTGGGATATGTGGTTAGAGAATAGATCTATATTGTATTGGATCAGTTCACCAAGATTTGAGTTGAAAAAGTGGTGGATGGAATTATCCACTACAAAGGTTTCACACATGTACTCCTTGAGTCCACACTTAGGGAGAAAATTACCAGCGCAATATATGATTCACCATTAAGAGGGAATGAGACACTGCAAGTGACAGGGAAACTTTCTATGGAAGTTTTCAGACTCCAAATATTACTTTATTACATTGACGTTGATCGAGATAGCATATTACCCGGTGAAATTTGGTAGGAGTCGAACAAATTAGCAGACACAGACTTGGTTCGTAGTACCTGGTTTCCACTAGATGAGGGAATAACAATCATTTCTCTCGTTTTTTGTTAATGATTACTAGTATAACATGAGAACAACTAGAAGGTAGTGGGAGTGGTGGACCCCCAATTTGTTGTTGGGATCCAAGAATTTATCTAAGTGATAGATTGATTCAGATGATGAGGAGTGATAGAGTTGTGACAATGATTGGTATAATTTATTTTTCCATGCGTCAGGATAGGGGAGGTCAAGAAATTATCTATACGACAGGGAAGACTCAAGGCTGGTCATGGATTTCACTGACACACCTTTGCAGGAAAGGATCAAGGATAATTATTTTAGTCCCTTCCAAGAGTTCAGGTTGGGATTCTAAGAGACAAGGACTCAAACTGGAAATGATGGTATGATAATGATGTTCATAGTAGCACAACGTCAACATGGTGCTACCTTTCCGAGATTAGTGTAGAACCCTGGAAATACATTTATTGAAAATTCAACTATTATTAGAGATGCAAGCGTAGGTTTTGAATCTTCATATTTTACCTTTGGGAGGCTTAGGAGTGTTTTCTTGGAGGAGTGGTATTCCAAGGATTTGACCAAGTTTATATAGCTCATAATAGCCTGAATTATTAGGGATAGAAATATGGGTTCTTATATCAATACCTTGCATATGTTCGGGTAGACTTGTGAGAGGTTCACAGGGAGAGGCTTCATGAATTGTGTAGGGGAGTATAAAACTTGTTAGTAGAAAAGGTCAGGGAATATTCATTCCATAGGATGGATACAATATTTGGATATTCCTCGGTGAGAGTGGGAAAACATGTGCATAGATTTCACCACATATTTACCGAGGACAAAGTGGATCAGTAGTGTGTCTCTAGTCATTGACTAGTTCACACACTTTCAAGTGGTATCTTCTAAGTATGGGGAAGCAGAGATGACATAGTTATCTAGGGAGAGGATTTCTATAGTCCATGAGAAGATGAGAGTCATTTTTAGTGGCTAGGATAGAATCCATTTTCTGACATCTAGGTTCAGGTATGATAGTGGGTTTATAGGACGTGGGCCCATGAATTCACATGGATGCTAATACCAACTACTATTCATGATAGTAGGATTATCCCTTACAGGTGTATCAACATGGATCTAAAAGAGAGAGAGAGAGAGATCAAAAGTATAAATGATGGTCAGACAACTATGATCAGAGTAGCACATCATTAGTGTGGTGGTTCCTTTCTAAGGATATCTTGGGACTGTAGGATTTCAGTAGGAGACAGTGTAGTAGTTGACATGGAGGCGAGATCCATTTTTTCTCTCATGATATTGGTTCCCTATCAAAGCAGTACATTGATGGGCTAATCAAGTTATTGCAGTACTGAGTGACCTTACTTGCAGGAATTTTTCAGGAGGCCTTTGATGTCAATAAATTACTAGACCATGTATTGAGTGGATGATGCTTCACATCTTACAGGGTGGTTTGGGATCCTGGTATCATTTTTAGTTTCAATATGGATCAATGAATGGGTCGTCGGGTCATGATCGCATTTCTTGAGGAGAAGAAATATTTTTAAAGGGAGGATTTTTCATTTCCCCATTATTTGTTTTCCTCATTTTTATTATAAGGGACTTTTGTGGCTTGTCAGTGGAGAAAAAATAGTAAAAAGGGGTTCATTTAATGTCACTTAGATACGAGATGTTATTTTTTTAAGGTCACATTAGGGAAATAACTTAACCTTAGATTAATGAGTTACTTAACCATTATTAAAGTGACTTTTAATCTTAAAGTGAAAATTGGAGGAAAAATAAGGGTTATATTTGATTTATTCAAAAAGGGAAAATTTCTAGAAGTTACATTTGATTTGGTCAAAAAGGGGAAAATTCTAAAAGACATGGAGAAAGGAGAAAAGGAGGGGTAGAGGCTCACTTTGGAATTATGATTTGATATCTTATTGGAGTTCTCTTGTAGCCAACGGTTTTGTTGGGGTTTTGGGAAAAATCCTTCCACTGTAGATTTAGTTTCGGTGGTGCAATATCCACCTTGGCTAGATTGGAGGGGAATCCATCTAGGATTTCCATTAGAGTTTCATTTTGGTAGGGGGAATTCATCTAGATTTGTTTCTTATATTCTTTGTTATCCATTGATGTATTACAATTTCCATAGCAACCTTTGGATCATTGTATTCATATATTCATTCATAATAAAATACCACAAATCATCCCTTCTATGTTTGGCAAAATGTCTATTAGTAGAATGAATGCAAATTGTTTGTGAAAATTTTCCAGCTAGATTGGAGAATCAAGAACACTTATTGCATATATGGACTAAATATCCCAGCCCATTCTATTGGGGATATTACAAATCATTTTAAAATCAAATATATTTTGTAATAATATTTTTGTTATTTTTGTTATTTTATTTTGATATAATGATTTCATTAACTCATTGTCAAACGAATTACACCTATGTTGTTTGTAACAATGTAAATTATCCACATATTAATTTTTCAACAACATAACATTTTACAACATTTGAAAATGCAATAAAATAAGAAACCCAAGTTATTATATATGAATAAGAGACTCATTTTCATACAAAAAGGGACAATGTAGACATCCAAAATAATCAAGTTGCAACCAATATGTAATTATTACACTTATTGGTAACATGTGATCATACAACTGGGAAAATGTGACAAGTATATTAAACAAAATCACTCAATTTTGAGAGACAAATATTCCAAAACATACAACTTAAAGTAACTTTCAATTATATTGATTGTTTTTCATCAGTTGAACTATTGGCACCGCTCGAGCTATTTCCATGTGCCATTTCTTCATAATTTTTAGGAGATATTATACTTTGGTTATTTATCCTAATGTTTTCTTGATAAAGTTGTTTTTTTTTATGTTTTTCCCCTTCATCTTCCATCTACAAAAATAAAAATAAACCATAATTAATATATCAACAAACACACACACACACATAGTAGAATATATGTTATTTATAAATAAATAAAAACACATTAGCACCAAGTAATTCATAAATAATACACATTCTTTCAAATGCATGATTCATGCATTCTCTCAAAATCTCTTCTTTTGGCCGCATTCCATACTTTCTTTCTTGCATGTTCAATACACCATGGAAAAGCACAGTTGATGTAATTAATATAAATCTATCTTGTTGTTTCATTAATTATAAAAAGAGGGAAGTTAAACACCATAGCTACTTATAAATAGTTCAATTAAACTTTATTGGCTCAACATATTCACTCAACCCATACTTAACCCAATGTTTATAAATTCATGGGTTGGATCCCATTTGTATGTTATCACTTATTAGAAGACATCCATGGATAGGTGTAAATTAATTATTTAAATATAAATATCACAACAAACATTAAATTTTAAGAAAGGTTGAAAACATAAATACTCACAAAGTTTGTGATCCACTCTTTATAAGTCATCATATCTTATGCGTTGAATGGATTCTTTGTTTTTTCCTTTCTCCAAAACAATAATTGAAAATTAGTATTTCACACAATAATTAAATTTGATGTACATAAAATAATAAATAAATGATTAAATATCTGTAATTCCCATTGTAGTTGGGATGGCTCCTCTTGCGACATAATTATGTTAATTTGTTTTACCATTTTTTATACACCTCTTTTCACATCCCTATCGGCATGTCTTGGTTTTCCCCTTGTTTTTCCTTTGAAATTTTTTAAATCTTCCTAAAAATGAAATCTATTAGCAATCAAATAAAAAAATTATGTATTTTTTTACAAAATATGATACTAGTGTGTATAGTATATTAATATAGACCAAGGAATCAACCATATTTATATGCACTAGGGAATCACCATATTAATACATGTCAGTGCTTCAACTATATTTATATTCATTTGTATATTATAACTATGTCATTGTGAAATTGAAAACATTTTACAATTTTTTGTATTCAATCGATGCTTTATGAATTAACAAAAGCATGGAATCCTAAGTATTGTTTATTATGCACCATTGACCTATGAACAAATTTAAGACACAATGGTTTCCATTTAAAAAAAAAAATATTTATTTTAATCTTAATGGTGATCTTTGTAAGAAAATGTGCCCTAGTGATTATCTATGTACAATGTGTAGCATTAACTATGATTTTTTTTTTTTAATATTATTTCTAATTTAAGTTAAGTGGTGCTCTTGACATGAAAATAAAAAAATATTCCCTTCATATGTACACAACACACCATTATCCACAATGGCCTTTAAAAAAATAAAACAACAATGATGGGACCATTTTGGATCCAATGTAATGAGTGGTTTCATTGCAATGGATAGTGAACTCCCCTATATAAGTAAATACAACCTATAAAAAAATTTCTTAAAAAAAATTATGCTTCTGAGATATAGAAACAAAAAGACAAAAAAACAACGAGGAAATTAAGGCTTCCAATCAGGGGATCCTCACATAATGAACCTATCCCATAGAACCTATGTTTGTGGGATATTTAAGAATACCCCTAATTTCAATAGAGATTGATAAATACCTCCAAAAAACCTTTTGTTGAACCCCCTCCAAATATTTATTTCCAATCAATGAAGCTCCTATTTTTACAAGATATCCTTTTTCATACTGCCCAATACCTATGAGCCCCCCAATTCCATGCATTCCCCCCAATACCTCCAATATATTGAATTTATTTTTCACAATTTAAAAACACCTCATATGAATAAATGTGATAATATATTGATCAACATGGTGAATCCCCCATGCTTCCTATTAACCCCATTTTGTGGATAACTAAGGATATGATGTCTCGACGCCCTTAAGTTGCAAATATGGAGTGCCAAGATACTACATGAAAGACAATACCATTTGCAAAGATGGAAAATCCACTCATCGCCATAGATGGTCATAGGTTTACAAATGGAATCCACCACACTAGTTGGCTTCCAGAAGGTAGTGGGCCTAGCTCCATGAGTCACAAGTCAATATTATGGTGAGAATCATTTCAATACCTAAGCCATTTGATTATGTTGTATCTTAGATTGCTCTAGATTTCATGATATGCGCTTGGACATTATGCCTTTTTCCTTGCTTCACCTTGGTGGTTCACATTGTTCCCTCATAAGTGGTCTTCTTTGGGAATGGGTTTTCTACTGGGAAATCCCATAATAATCCATTGTACCATTCCCAACAATACTGACCATTTTCCATCATTTCCTCCCTTTGTTTCCTTATCTCTTGGGATTTTATGGTGTATTGACCCAAAAAGAGGTTGTCCCTCATTCTATGGGAAGAAGGGGTTAAAGGCCCAGAGGGGTTGGTGTTGGGTAAAAGGTAAAGTCCATATATGAAACTTTCAAATGCTTCACCTAAGGATCACCCGAGAAAGAAGTAAAACATGGATCTTTTAATAAAAGGGGACCCATAATATAACAAGGCAATACCTAAAAGGTAGATTGAAGTATAGGAGGTCTCATCATGAGTTGAACTATCACATCCATGGATATATAGTGGTATGACCTTGTCATTATTTGGTCACCAACCTTCTCATTTCCATTAGGAATTTGTGTGTGACATTTCCACCATCTGGTCACCACACTAGGGAAGTGACCTTCAACCTCTCTGTGTGCTATTATGAAAGAAAATATAAATAAATAAAGATAAAAGGAAAATTGTGGGCTTGGAAAAAGTGCATTGCAGACGAAGGTACCACACAGCCTCTACAAAGGCACCCATGAAGGAGACATTACGACCCTTAGTATACCATGAGCCCTATGCACATTGAGTCTTGACCCAATCCATGTCATACACTTTACATGGATTAGAGAGGGACTTATTAGAGGCTCTCCTTGACCTAGGGAAATATATACCAAATAGGACACCTCGTCAACCCTCCCATACCTCCTCTCAAGTCGCATAATGTCTTTGAGATATTAATTGTTTGATATAGTAATATTTGATACACATGATTATTTGGCTTGTTTATTGATTGGATCCAATTATCATGATGTTTTGACTTGAGATCCTTGGAGGGTGTGTCCATTTGTTTTTGTAGGACCTAGCTGGTCGACAATTTTGGGAGAACAAGCCTAGCTTGGGATTTCATGGGGCTGCAAGCCCACAGGTTGGATTTTAGGGGCCCACATGCTATATGAGAGAGATATGACTTGGATGGCTTTGATGATGACATGGATTACCTATCCTATCGATTATCTACCAAACAATTTACCCAAGAGGGGAAAAATGTCCTACTTTTGAGTATGAAATCATGGTATTGGGGGTTTGGGCTTGGTGGTGAGGTGCCACTCACTTGCACTTGGATCTTTTGAGGAGAAGAGCATTTTAACCAAGAAGAGGTCATCTTCTAACTGTAAAACCGTCCCCTAAAAGAGTGACGTACTCAAAGTGGCAAAACGTCCCCTAAAGGGGTGACGCCATCCTTAATTAGGGTTTAATTTGCGCAAAAGATGAAATTTTAAGTGAATTTTTTAATATTATTGTATTAAGGGGAAAATATTAGGTTTTTTTGTTGCTATTATTGTGTTTTATTCCTTGTTTTTGTGGACAATCCATGTTGGCTAATTTTTGTATAAATAGAAATCATAAGATCTCATTTTAAATCATAACTCTCCATGTGGAGGACTTATCTAAAATTTTCGGCCCTCTTGGGTCTTTATAATCTCTTGTTCTTTGGTTTATGGATAATTCTAGGATATTAGGTTGATGGAAGTGATATTCCATCCTTGGAATACATTTTGTAGTGTTTATGGTAGTTTGTCTTAGATTTTTCCTTCAATTGGAAAGCCTTTTTACATTGTGCTATCATTATTGTTCAAGTTAAGGTTATTTTGCTACAGCATGATGGGAAGTATAAGGGAATACACCCTCACCATAGTCTCCACCATTTTATGTTTACATTGTATTGGTTTAACAAAGGTTTTCTAATAGAAGTATAAGGAAATAGACCCTCTTAACTCAAACCCTAGCTAGAGATACTTGCATTGGGAAGTAAGAGGGTTTACATCCCCAAGGAGGTAGTACCTCTAGCTATTTTTTTACTTGACTCCATTAACCCATTTTTAAATGCACTAGTCATCTACTTATTTCATTGGAGAAATAAATTGATGCCTTGAGAAACATGAAATTTTCAAGTTTTAAAGTTATCTCTTTGGGATAGTGATCTTGATGCCTTGGGGATTATTCCTCCTTTAGTGCGTCCCCATTCTTCCATAAACTCTCATTGATGTACTAAATTGTCTTATAGATCCATTAGGATGCATAAAATCACTAACCCTAGGTGATAATATCTCACCAACTAGCCCCTAACTTTCCTCCATTTTTTAGCCACTAATTTGACTCACTAGGGTGCACTATTCAAACTAGTTTTGGGCACTTTTATATGGTTGATTTAGTTACTTATTGTTATTGAATGCTACAACCATGTGCATGTTATTGAATTCTACAACCATAAGACTTATAATTTACTGCATAAAATAATTTTATAAATCTTGCTTTTATTCAGTCCTAAAGTGCTATGTTCAAGTCACAATTGATTACTAAATTCATTGATGATATTTCCAATTGATCTTGTGCTTCATATGCTGATTTGGATGCTTCATTTTTCTGATATAAACTATCATACATTCCTGCAAATTAGGGACAAGAAGCTTAAATTTCTTATCCACACTAACACATAGCATTGAAAGGTGTTTTTCTTATGTTTCTGGGAGGTACCTTTGTATCCATTTACCTCTCTCCACTCATAATTTCCAATAATTCATTTCTTCCATTACTTGATCTTCCAGAGGACTTATCCTTACACTTCCATTCATCCTCCCATTTCCCCCTAGGGTCTCTGGGATATCCTCCCATGAGAGAACTTAGTCACCCCCCAAGTGCAGGACCTACATGGAGGTGACATTGGGTGCAGGATTTCCAAAGTTGTAAAACTTGTTCCATGATTGGGTCGGGATTTTCCTAACCTACAAATTGTGCTATAACATTTTGTCGTCGTTGTCGGGGAAGATTTTGAATCCTCTTCATTCCCTAAATGACACTTTTGGTTCCCTAAATGACACTTTTGGGAAGTCTCTTTCCCAAAGCCTTCATCTCATCCCAAACTTGCCCAACGACTCCACTCCAAAAACCTACACTTTTCCTTCGACAAAGATTCTTTAAAGTTTGTTTGGCGTCCTTAATCCCCTTTTTGTCCTTTGATAATCCTTTATTTCCCCTTGAAACTCCGTTGAGGTGTTCTTATAGTAAATGGGACTAAGGCACCTTGGAATCAACCAAGACTCTACCATCCCTCATGGAGGGAAATCTTGTAGATGGAAAGGGAAAAAACTACTAATAGAGTGGTTGAAGATATAAGTCATGAGTAAGTCACCCGCCCCAGTAGGCTTTCTAAATCTGGTGCTAGAGGGAAGGGAAAGAGGAAGCCCCGGAATGCTTACAAAAAGGAAAGAGAGACACTTGCAAATTCACTCTGGTTTGAACTCTACTTCGGCACAGTTCGACCAAACAAATTCACTTTGGCGCAACTGGAGGAATGGCTAAGTCGTGAAAGCTGAAGGCGTAGAAAGCTTAGTTTAGTTCTTTAAGCTCTAGTTCTTTAAGAACAAGGCGTGGAGGGAAACGACATGGCTCACTCATATCTCAAAACCTAGATGCAGAGAAGCAGTTGCTACAACGATAAAGCTGGTTGTGCGTGTTGGTTCTGCCTGCTAGCCTAATAACCACTCCAAACGGTAAGAATGCTTTCTTCCATGCATTCACATTTGAAGTAGAGCAAGATAATTGGTTGCATGCAGTTTAATTCATACTTTACAAGTAGCATGATTTTTTTAATCTGGATTTCTTCTATGTGGAGGTTTACATTTGAAGTGGAGCAAGATAATTGATTGCACGCAGTTTAATTCATACTTTACAAGTAGCATGATTTTATTAATCTGGATTTCTTCTATTCCGATCCCGTGATTCACTCGCCAGCTTTGAAGTAGTGGCTTAAATAAAAGTATGATAACAACCTAATAGAACCACAAAAATATAATAACAATCCAATAGAACCACGGCTCTAAGGTGACATGGACGTAATAATACACTGTAGATGTACATCATAAATCAGAAATGCTTCACTTGAAGAAATGCTTAGCTATCATGTGCATTGTCTCCCAAGGTGACATTAAAACTGCAAGATTGACACACAATTAGTAGATACACAACATTTTTATCATTAATTGTTTATGTAACTTACAAAACCTAAAATAATATCACAGTTCAATTTGTCTTATGGACGGTGTTTTCTAACCACAACCATTGTTATTGCATATAGAGACCATTCAGATGTAATGGCACCAACACAGTATCTTAAGAACCGCAACCATTCACAGCATTTCACCTTCCCGTCCCGTTTGCATGCGCACCATTGGCTCGCCCAGAATATCTGTTATCGTAAAAGTAGGTAACTAATACAAGTGAGGTGCAGACCACCTATCGAGCAGTGGAGGTGCAGACCACCTATCGAGCACATTTCACAGAGGGGTGAGCATCATGCACAAGCAACGATTCATGGAGGGCGGGGTAGAAACCATGCCCAGACTGAAGAAAGAAAAGCTACATCGTTCAGAGGGCGAAGTAGAAACCATGCCAGACGACGGAGTAGAAACCATGATTAGACTGAAGAAAGACTAGCACAACCGCTAACTCGCTATTGGTGAACGCGGAAAGAGTTACTGTGGATAAAAAAAAAATCATTTTAAAATAAAACTAGATGACGTGTGTGGAGAGGATTTTATAAGCCTGGAATATTCTTCGTGGTCGTTTGTAATGGACGATTACTATTAAGCCGGGTTAAATTGTATCCATTTACTAAATAGACGGTTAAAAATTAGCAGGCCGTTTCTGAGCTTACTGGGAATAAGGAATGAAACTGTCGCATATGGCCGCCAAGATTGCCCGATCTTAAGTTTTTAGTCATTTAGATAAATTTTAGATGTTTAAATAAATGACGCTCTGATTTACTTATATAAAATTTTAGTCATTTAAATAAATGAATCTCTTGTTTTGCTTTTTAACATTTGATTGTATTTTAACTTAACAGCTTTGGCTTCCATTGAAGAGATAGTGTGGTTTTTCTTACATACAGCGAGATAGAAAATATAGAAATGCAGATTGACTGATCATATCATAGTTATATCTATATTATTAATTATTAATTCTAGTTCAAAATACTTCAGTTTTCAAAATAAATAATTATTTTATTAATTTTAGTTCAGAATATGTTCAAATAGAAAGTTCAATTTTTAAAGATATAATTAAATTTTCAGTTAAAAATATTAACCTTTATAACTCAATTTCGATGGTTTTTTATTTTATTTTTATTGCAGTTTGATAAACTTGAAGTTAACGTTGAAGTTACAATCTCTTCTATCTAAATTACTCATGAAGTTATAAATATCTGATCGTTTTTTATTTTATTTTTATTGAAGTTTGATAAACTTGAAGTTAACGTTGAAGTTACAAATCTCTTCTATCTAAATTACTCATGAAGTTATAAATATCTGATCGTTTTTTATTTTATTTTTATTGGAGTTTGATAAACTTGAAGTTAACGTTGAAGTTACAAATCTCTTCTATCTAAATTACTCATGAAGTTATAAATATCTTCCATCTAAATTGATAGAGTGATTTACAAAACACTGGATTTTGAATTTATCTAAATTATTTATGAAGTTATAAATATCTTCCATCTAAATTGATAAAGAGTGATTTACAAAACAGTAGATTTTGAATTGAATTTATAAAGTGTTTGAACTTCTAATTCAAAATTTTTGTTTTTATAAATTTTAAAAAATTAAAATATATCCACTTGTTATGTATTTAATTTTAATTTAATAAATTTGGGTAATATATATATTTTATGTTTTTTTAGTATTTTAGTTTAGATTTATTTTAAATCATTACATTTATTATGATCAATATGATTAGTTTTGAAATGTGGAAAATAATGTTTATCTATATATATCAACCACTTTTAATTATATAATTTTACTAATTAAATTTTAAATATATAATATATATACTTATAAACCATATTCATACTTCATAATTCGAATTCATTCATTTAGCAATAATCTAGTCATTGGATGTGCATCTTTGAATCGCCATTTAAATTTACTTAAAAAGATATCAGTTTTTGCCTATAATTACCTTGCGTTTCTCCTTGTGCCAGTTTTTATTTAAAATACAGCGGTAATTAGTAGAAATGGTGTTCAGAAATATATAGTAACCCTTTAGGTCAATGATGTTGTATGGTTACAGTGTAAAATTCAACAGCTTGGTGACAGAGAAAAACAAATAATAATATAAACAACACTGAGAGGAAAACTAATAATAACAACGCCATGTTTTGCGTCGGCCGAATGAATGATTGCGAGGAGGATGCATAGTGATACATCTAGACAATGTGTGGAGGTAGAGAGCGAGGTGTCACAAACGAACATACCAAACACACTATTGGTTTTGTGCTTTCGGTAAGTCAATATTATTTCCACATCTTCGTTTCAATATTTTTATGCAAATGGGCATAAATATTTCTTGTATTTTGAGGTTTGGGTTTTATGTTGATCGATGGGATTCGTAAAAGGTTAGATATAGTGACAGATGTACAATGAATATGTCTTGGAATCTACTAGTGACTAGATTGACAAATGATCTCACAGCTGTACATGGATATACACTAACAAATTAAAGAAGAGTTGTGATACGTGTACCATCCAAAACATAAATAAATGATAAATTCAATAAAATAAATTCGATTTGATTCATATCACCACATATCATATCAATGCATGCAGTAAGGTTTGGAATTTCACATTCACATTAGGCTGCACATGGAATTGTTAAACATTTTGACTACAATTCATTGAAATTCATTAGTGTCACGCTCCAAAGGGTAGTTCCCAAGTCTGACTTTGGCATATTGTGGACTTGTAACAACCGTTCTCACCTAAAATCTTGACTCAAGTAAGGATACTTCACTTCGATTATGCTTTTTTACCTAGAACATGTCCATACTCTTTTCTAGGCTATAGACAATCACATTCTTACTCTATGCAACTCAATTGTATATTTAGACATTTGTTAACATTTGTTAACATTTTTTAACACTTATTCAAATTACAAGCAAGACATAAGAGACAGATATAGTGTGGGTGGCACCAGCAATGCCTATTACACAACTTCGTTTCTTATATTGCAAAATAGAAACAAACTTTTACAAAGAGGGCATTACTATCTCAATTACATAGATGAGAAGAGTCTCACAAATCTTCCTTATACAACAATAGTGTCCATACTTGCAATTCTGTCACACCAAGACTTTCTCTTTTGTTCCTCCTTTCCATAGCTTAAGGTATGCCCCACATGTATGACCAGCAACTCCATGCATCTTGGCTTCACTTTCTTCTTGTGCCTTTGGTTGTGTGTCTTTGTGCTCTTATAAGGATTCAAAGGGTCACTTGTTAGAAACGTCATGTCTTTTGGGTCTGTCTCGCCCCTTTACAAATCATCATAATCAACTGAATCGTTGATCCCCTCCGTGAATCTCTTGGACCAACACGCCCCATCCTTGGGTGCACACCCTTTTCATTGTGCTCTTCCTTTGTGTTGATCTTCATGACTCTCCATGGGTGTGTTGATGGGGTCATCCAACATCTTCAATGTGCCCATGCTGTTAGTGGTAGACTGGTCCAATATATGGGCATGCTCCCATGTTTCCCCTTCCTTTCCCAAACAAAACGTATGTCTATGTTATCCATCACAAGGGAAGAAGGGTGTGTGATCCCCTGGGCTCACACATCATCAACATGCCTCAAGGTGCTCGTGCCCATGCCCATAATACAAGTTCTTTCCTAATCATTCACTTACCTTTTGTGTTCTTTGTCTGTTTTGTTGTTGAATATTCCCAAGGAGCATGCATGCTCGATGGATGTCACAAAACACTTTACATCTTCCCCCACTAATTTTTTTGTGATCTTGAAGACTTTTGTACCACTTGCGATCAATAATGATCTCTATCAAACTCCCGAATCATGTCCTCATATTTTCATAAGGAATCATATATCTCCCAACTGTCCTCTTCATCAGGTTTGTCCTTCCAATCGACAAAGTACCAATGCACTCGGCCTCTTCCCCATCCCAAGATACAATGAAGCAAAATATTCTCTACCTCCAACTTTGGCTTATCTACAACCATGGCTGGTGCTCTGGATGGCTCAACTCAATTTGGGTCATACGAGTCTCTTTGGTACCACTTCAGTTAGCTAACGTGGAAGATGGGGTGAATATCTCAAATGTGGAATGACAAATCCAATCTATAGGTGATGTTAAAAATATTCTCAAGAACTTTGAATTCCCCCTCATACCTTCGCACAAGAGATGGACTCATATCTTTATGTGGTGAGAAATGATCTATGATTAGGTTGAGCAAGGCCAACTCTCCTGCTTGGAATTATACATCGTTATTATTGTTATCTTCCCACTGCTTCATTTTCTATATTTCATTACTCAAGTGTGTGTGAGCTATCTCCAACTCATCATGCCAACTCTTTATGAAACCCACTACTCATGGATTCATCCCATAATAGATCTCTATCAAAAAATGGGCCATTGTGGGTTGTTGTATGTTCATCAACTTGAATGGATTCTATCCCATCATTCAACTCTTCTGCAGGTTGTAGATAAATTGGTGGTGTCCAACAAGTCCATCCAATTCATTTGATCCTCTTGTACATAGTTCCACAAGTGGTTCTCCAAAAGTGTGTTGATTCATTTGGTCTACTGATATATCTACATATGGTAGGATGAATTCTTCAAAAAATCCATCCCCATAAGCTTGAAAATTGTTGTCCAAAACTTACTCATGAACCTTCCATTCCTGTCCGACACAATTTTTAGAGGAAGACCCCAATACTTCATTATGTTCTTAAAAAATAACTTTGCAACTTCTTCCATGTTGCAAATCATTTTCATTCATCATACATGGAGAATCAATCCACAACAAACAAAATCATGTTGTATCCCTAGACCATAGGAATCTATGTGATGAATTCCATCGAGACCCTTGTCCATGGTGTGTTAAGAATCATTAAAGGTTGCAACAATACTACTCTCATTATGGAGTATTTTTTATCATGTTGACATATAAGGAAAGTGAAAACATACTCCTCCACATCCTTCTTCATTTTCTCCCAAAAGTATCCTCTCTTCAACAACACCATCGTTCTCCATTTTCCTAGGTGGTCATCCTAAGGAGATTCGTGACATTCCTTCAAGAGCTCCCTCATTAGTTTTGATGAATTAGGGACATAGATTCACTCCACAAAGTAAAACAATCCATCGCATAGACAAAACTTATATGTTTTCCCATCGTTCACCTGCTTCATGATGCTCTAACACTTCTTTTATCCTTTTGTGAAACTCTTCCAATACGTGAATCAAATTTCCCTTAATGTAGGAAACTTTTCCTCCTCCTCTAGGACTACAAGTTATGCATTTACACTCAATAAATCCATGGAAATGTTTATTCTACCTGGCCTATGCTTAGTAGCCTTATCAAATTCTACAAGGAAGTCTTTCCACCTTATCTTCTTGGGTGACAACTTCAGTTGTGTCGTGAAGTAGCTTGTCACAACATTGTTTATCTTCATGAAAAAAGGATTTCCCAACAAGTAGTGTCTCCAAGTCGCCAAAAAATATACCATTGCAGTCAATCCTTCTCATGAGTGGGGTGGATATTTCTACTCTCAAAGGAAAATGAATGTGCATCCTGCATTAAAACCCCTCCAATAGAAAAATACGATGCATCCTTACTTAAAAATATTGATCAAAGTTTGGCATATTCAACAAGACAGTGGTGACAATTATTCTTTTCTTATCTTCAAACATAGAATTTCTCCTCTCTATCTAGTTCCATTCATTTTCCTTTTTCAACAAGTCAATTAGTGGTGTAGCAATATTGGAGCAACCCTCTACGAACTTGCAATAATAGTTGGCTAGTCCAAGGAATACTCTCAATTCATGAATTGTCTGCAACTCTTCCCAATCTTCAATTAGCTTGACCTTCTAAGGGTCCATATGAATGCATCCTTGGCCAATCCAATGGCCTAATAATGGTATCTAGGTCTCCCCAAAAATACACTTGGGCTTCTTCAATAATAGTTGGTTCTATCACTACGACTCAAATACATGTTCCAAATGTTTCTTTTACTCCTACACACTTTCATTGTACATTATGATTTCATTCAAATACACTAGAACGAAGTTGTCAAAAAACAGTCGCAACACCTCATTCATCAATGTGCAGAAGTTTGCAAGGTCGTTACACAACCCAAAAGGCATCGCTAGGAACTCATAGCTCCCATACCTTGTCACGATGGCTATTTGAAACTCATCTCTTCCACAATCTACAACTGATAATAACCACATCCCAATTAAATATTTGAAAACACTTTCGCCTTGGCTATCTTGTGAAACAAATCAACAACTAAAGGAAATGGGTATCGATTCTTCACAATTTCTTTTTTCAATGCTCAGTAATTCAAGCACATATTTAGCTCTAAAGTGTTTTTCTTGTTATTAAAGAGAACTAGGGAAACATATAGGTATCTCGAAGGACAAGTGAATCAAACATCAATCAATTCTATCAATTGTTTCTACAACTCTTCAAACTCAGGTCTAGATAATCCATAAGGAGCTCTTGCGGGTGGCTACAGTCCATGATGTATGTCTATACGGTTGTCAATAGTGCATCATGGTGGGAGAAATTTTGGAAACTCATATGGAAATTTGTCTACGAAATAAACGAACAAGTTAGTGAGGTCAAGTATAATAGGCATCCCCACTCCATCCTCTTTAACTTCTCCAACCATTTATGAATAAATTTTTTATCCATTCCACCTTTTTTCTCTATTCATACTCAATGCAGACATAACTTGCACCTTTCTACAACACTTCATTACGGTTTTGTGAACAACCCAAGTCTTATGTTCACCAAATATAACCATCTTATCAATCCATGGCATGAGGACGAAATGTGTCCTCCTTACAAGCTCCTACCCAATAATCACCTCAATTCATCCATATGAATCGCCGTGAAACTAGATCGAACTTCCCACTTATCAAGTCAAATGTGAACTAAGGAGGCAACATCGTCTTCTACATTTTCGATAGAGATTACTTTCTTCACCAAAGCTCCATGTAGGGAGTCTCTAAGTCCCAACTCCTTCACTACCTCAGCCTTTAAAAATTTATGTGAGCCACCTGAGTCAACCAGATGCACAAAATAAAAATAATGGTCTTGGCTTCCAATATTTGAACTCAAGGAGCCAACCCTTGGTAGCTTGTTTCAAACTGATCCTTTCCACTCTTTTTGTCTTAAGTTAAAGAGACAAACAAAATCACAATACAACATACCTTTGTTGTGCTCATCTTTCGTAGACTATGTAGGAACACCCCTTGGTACACCAATTGGTTCCAATATCCTTCATTGCAACTCCCTATAGATCACAGTTCATTGTAAAAACCAAGTATCTTCTACCATAGGTCATAGCGGGACACTTGATTTGACCTACCATGATTCATCCCTAGACTGCTTCTATCGTTAGACTTCATCCACATATGTTCAATTAGTTTCACCACCTCGGGATGCCCCACTTTTGGACTATGCGAAGCCTATCATACTATGTGTTGTGTCTCTATAAAAATCTTCATTGTGAAACTACTCTAATACCATTTGTCACACACCCAAGAGTCATGCCCAAGTTGAATCTTGGGATCACATGGATGCGCAACACCACAACAATCCTCACTTGGTATCTTGGATCCACCAAGGATACTTCACCTGCACTACACCTCTATACCTATAGAATACCCATACTCTATTCTAAGATAAGGATGAGTCAGATTATTACTCTATGAAACTTCGTTGTATACTTATACATTTTTTAACATTATTTAACACTAAGTCAATTTGGAATACAACAAAAAACATGTGAAACACAAGATATGCATATGTAGTGCAGAAAGCACCAACAATGCCTAATACTGAGCTTCGTTTATTATATTGCAAAATAAAATAAAAATATTTACAAATAGGATGCTAATATCATAGTTTCATAGATGGGTAGAGTCTCACAACTCTATCTTATACATCAAAATTGTCCAAACCTATAGCTCTATCACACCAAGAATTTCCCTATTATTCCACCTTTCCTCAACCTAAGGTGTGCCCCACTTGTGCACCCATCATGAGAAATCCATGTCTCTTGCCTTCAATTTCTTCATGTACCCTTGGTTGTGTGTAATTGTGCTCTTATAGGGACTCTAAGGGTAACTAGTGTGAAACTTCATGCCTTTTGGGTGTGTTGGGCCCCTTCGCGAATCGTCACACTAAATCGAACCAGTGTGCCCATCCATGGACCCAAAGTGCACAAATGAGCCTTTTCTCCCATCAAACTTCACATCTCTTGGACCAATGCACCCCATCCTTAGGCATGCACCCCTTGTGTTTGTACTCTTAATTTGCATTGATTGTTGTGACTCTCTCTGGGTGTGTTGATGGGGTTGTCCAACCTATTTGGTACACCCATGCTTTTAGGGGTGGGTCCACTACTTGGCCGTGTTTCCAAGTTACCCCGCCCTTTCCAAAATGAAACCTAAGTGTCCATCGTTCATCCCAAGGGAATAAGGGTGTGTTTTCCCTTGGGATTACACATCACCATCATGCCCCATGGTGCTCCTCTCCACCCCCATAATACGAGTTCTTTCCCAATCATTCACCTCCCCTTTCTTCTCTTCATCCATTAAGTCATCGAATATACCCAAGAAGTATGTGCCCTCAGCTCCTTACAATTATAATTAAGAATATCATTTGGATAAAAAAGTAACATGTGATCTGTTGGTTAAGAACCTAAAAATACAAACATTCAAAGCTCATCAATCATATCCAACTCAAGTAAATAGTAGAGAATTTTTTTCAAATTCCTCTCTTTCATACTCACTAGAGTTAATCTTCCATCTGCAAGATGATGAAGAAATAGAATGACTCCCCTATGAACAGATGAAAACAATATGGTTTTAGGAGTTCAACACGTTTCGAGGGTTGGAATTATGTGTGGGGATTCAACTGGTTTCAAAAGTTAGAATTATGCACGGGAGTTTAACCATGACTTGACTCATTAACAACCATGTATATTTATTATATAATTTTGGAGCATGTAGAGGCATGAATATATTGTAAGAATGTTTTATGGGGTACTTTCATCTCTAATATTGAGCAATAAAATACCACTATGTTTCCCATATATTCTTGGTCGTATTCACTTACTTTGTTAGCTGCAATGTTATTTTTCTTTGTTCTAATATCCTTAGTTATAATCCCCACAACTATAATGCAATTGTGCAAATATTATTTAGGTTGGTGAGCCGATATGGTTCTGTGGGATAGCCATATTGTTTAATATGGCCAAGGGCCAAATTATGTATCTTGTACATTAAAACAATTAATAAATAATAATCGTTGGTTGTGGCATTAGAGGGAATAACAAGAGGGGGCCATGATTCCACAAGAAAGGGGGATAAAGAGGGGTCCAAGGTGTAACCAATTTATGTTAATTCATCTATTTCATCATAATGTTATCCACCTTTGAAATATCAAGAGAGATATTAAATTCATGTAAGAGTGGTAGGTGGGAAATGTCAACTCACCAACTTACGATCTCATGGGTTATGTAGATATACTTTTTGGGAAATGTGTGAGTCAAGCTTGCATGAGAAGAAAATAAAATTTGAGTTCATTCTTGGGACAATTTTTCATGTTGATTTTGGAGAGCATGAGAAAATATGAGTGTTGCAAAAAGAGCACCATCCATGTTATGATGAAGGACAACCATTCTTGGGTTGATTTTCATTCTAAAATGTTATGAATGTTTCATGTCTATAACTGACATTTCCTATTGAGGAAATGGCTCACAAGCCTTGAGAAGGATGTCTGAACACTCTTGGAACAACACAAAATTCCCAGATCTACCACTGTGATATTTCCTATCCAAACAAGTGCACTAGAGCCCTCAAGGGAAGTAGGAAGGTCTAGGGACTGTGTGTAATGAAGAGAGATCTCATTCCTTGGGTTTTGCAAGTTGACGGGAAAGAAAGAGATAGTGGAATGGAATTTTATATGTAGTATAACATGGGTACTATGTTGAATGATGAATAGTGGAAAGCCAAGAAGGACAAACCTCCATATAGACTCATAGCCGCAGCTTGGGGGTGGCTCTCTGTTGAGATTTGGAATATAAATCCTATGACTAATAGGATCGTCCCTTGTATACGACTAGTTGGTTCACAATTTAAAGATAAGTTTTTTGTTGTTGTTTAAATGTTAATTTTGTTGTGTAAAATGGTTAGTAATTGTTGTATGTTTTCTTGAACTGTTTCATTTTGGTTTTAAATATGTTTTTTGTTTCATGAATAAAATTAGCATGATCCTCATACTATTTTTATTATGTAAATAAATTTTTTTATGGGTTAGTAGGTAAGGTTAGTTTACATTTTTCCATTAATAGACTAGTTGTAGGCTCAAATTTCAGAGCCAAGGAAGAAATGAT
>JZKD02S1844832.1:684605-709530 GCA_000966675.3 Picea glauca
GAGGTTTAGAGTAACATATCTGGACTATCTTGCGGAGAAAACAAAGGGAACAACCACGTTCCTCCCCACCATAGAATCGAGCAACCACAATTTCTTGCTCGATTCACCCCCTAGCCTGACCATGAGTCCATAAGGGAGAACTTGGAAATCCCTCTACAACACAATCCTTCAATTCAGTCCTCTTTCCTTGCCTCACACCTTTCCAGTGTTCATAACAACAAGTGGAAAAAAAAAAAAAAACTAGACTCTTTCCTCCAGCATACTTAGCAGCGTATTGCCTCCTCACATGTGCTTATTTGTAACTTGCCTAGGTCTTTTCCCTTCCTTGGGAATTTTCGCAGCTTCCTAAATCCCTGATTTTCGGGGGCTTCCAATGGCCAAATCACTAATTTGCTACTTGTAGAAATCAGCCTAGGGATAGTTCGAACAGGTTCCCCACTCATGGAGTCATGGTCAGTTACTTGTAACATGGTTGTTCCATTTGTCTTCCTGCAATCATTATAAGATATTCTGTTTTTAACAAATGTCATTGTCCAATATCTAGTTGGGAGAAATCAAATCTCTTCTCAATAGTCAAAATCATTTATTACAACTATAAAATTTGAAATTCAGAATTGCCATAAATGGCAAAAAATTTTCAATTTCGAATTTACTAAAAATGGAAATAGATTTCCAGCAATTTTAAATTTTCAAAATATTTTTATTTCCTTTATTTTTTTTGGGTGGGGGGATGTCACACAGTGGTTTCATTATTCTAGTTATATGTCAGGGTGGTTGGATGAGGCAAGGACTGGTGGTTGTAGCCACCTTCCGGTTGTAGCAGAAGAACATAGGGGGTTATAGCCTCCTTCTTGTTGTAGCCAGAGAATTGGGGAGTTGGAGTTTCCCTCAAGTTTTAGCGTGAGGAACTAGGGGGTTGTAGCCTCCTTCTGTTTGTAGCTAGAGAGTCATAAACTAGGGTGTTCTACCCTCTTTCTGGTTGTAGCCAGAGAATTGACGAGTTGGATCTTCCTTTAGGTTGTAGCCTGAGAAACTAGGGGGTCAGAGGCTCCTTCTAGTTGCAGTTGGAAAACAAAGGAAGTTGGTGCTTCCAATGAATATAATTCTTAAAAACATATAAGAAAAGACATTATGTGTTTTTCTCCCACTTTGGGTTTCCACGTAAAAACACTGGTGTACAGTGTATGTGTATAATTGTTCAGTTGTTTGTTGTTTATTTAATCTCCAACTATTGGATGATAATGCTACATTGATATAACATTTGCATTTGTGGTTAAAAATGATTGAATTACTAATTCACCCCCTCTTAGTAATCCAACACCAAAGAGAAGCTTTTGATCTTGTAGAAGAATAACTTATTTTTTTGGTTCTCGAGACAAAAGTGTCTATCTTTGGGATGGCTTTTTCCTTTTTGACAAACTTTTTTTCTTTGGAAGTTTCTCATCAACTCGATTCAAGCTTGTTTCCTTTGGATGTTCCGCATCAACTGGATTCGAAGATCTGGTCACGGAAATGAAAACCTTCCCTTCAAGAATGGTAGGGGATTCCATGCCGAGTGTGCAATGGAGATTACCTCGGCTACTTCAATGCGTATAAAGAAAATACTTAAGCTAGCAAACTAGCTCAGCCAAGGCGACATTAAGAACAACAATAGTGATTTAGAGGCTTGGCTGCCATTGTTATAGAGTCCGACTAGGGAGTCAATTGGGTAGCCAATTCAATTCAAATTAATTTCTATATCATGTGTATAATAAAAGCTCAAATGTTAAGCTTTTAAATTTGTTAGGCAAATAAAGGTTTATAAAAGTGTGTCTTAATCAATTTCTTTGATCATCCAAATAGCTAAACACACATGTAATTAATGTTAGTAAAATAATTTAAAAATTCAATAGATTGTATAATTAATTTAAAAGTGTTAGAGTCTATCAAGTCAATCCATTAAAGAACGGATAATTTAAAACACTTTAATTATTTATTTTACACATTCATAAATATATTTAATAACTACACAAGTTTCATAGTGATCTTTATTATTTTACCCTTTGATTCAGCACAGCCTTGTGTGGGTTTATTCAATGCTAAGAAAATACAAATAAATACGGAAGAAATAGAGTATAAGAAAACAATTATGATTGAGAAAAGAAAACTATTCCCAAAAAAATATGGAAACAGTTGTAATATAACACTTTCTATGTTGAATATTTGAAAATTTTAAAAACAAGGTAATGCATAACATCAAATAAAAACTAATTCATGCTAAGAAAATATAAAGAAATACGGAAGAAATAGAGTATAGGAAAACAAATATGATTGAAAAAAGAAAACTATCCTAAAAAAAAATTGTAAATTGTAATATAACACTTTAACATTATATTACAAATTTCCTGCATTTTTTTTAGGCATTTTCATATGCCTTTCAACGTTCATCAGTCACAATTATGTTACTGTACTAGTCTATAACATCAAATAGAAACTAACACTAAATTAAATATTTTTTCAGTAATAAATTCTTTTGTCTTAGAACATCAAATAGAAAATGGCATTAAAAAAAATTGCTCCCCCTTGGTTAACGTAGGAAAGTGTATTCGTCACTGATTTGTTTCCGTTGAAAGAAGGGTTACGAACAGTTTGTTATTCCCCCACTCAAACGCTTTACTTGTGTTGAAATTATCTTTCCAAATGTTGTACTTGCTTCTTTGCTCTACGTGCAGGAGGGTATCACCCATACCAATTAACTCTCTCTCCAGTGGTTCCTCAAGCCGTTTCTGGATAGATCTATCAGCTGTTCGGGATGGATGTATCAGAAATTAAGTTCATGGTAGGACCAATCCAATTTGTAATTAAAATACTCGGTATATACCACAAGCTTAACGATCTCCCCATTCGCCGCGGCCTTTATGATACTATGCGGTGAGACTAATTATCTATGCATACATAGAGAATGTACAGAAGATAGCGCAATATACGATTTTAATCGGAAGAATATATCATCTCTGTAAACAGTGCAAGATAGGAAGAATATATCTTCTCTCCATGCTAAGAAAAGGATTTAATGATCGGTTTTTTTTAACTGCATGCAGGCCTGGAATTTGACGTCCTGTTTCAGAATGTATTTAATAACTTAGCGTCCTATAATTTCGATATCTTTTTCATTGTATTAACTGTCAAAAAAAATTAAGAGATATATATTAATATGAAACCAATGAAGGCGGTGAACCAGATAAAGAATTGTACTGAAGTTTGTAATATTTTCTAATATGAACATGATGAAGGCAACAGAGCAGACCAAGAATGGGACAGAAGTTTGTAGTGTTGTAGATAACGTATTCAACTTTTTTATTTTCTCNATAGATTTCCAGCAATTTTAAATTTTCAAAATATTTTTATTTCCTTTATTTTTTTTGGGTGGGGGGATGTCACACAGTGGTTTCATTATTCTAGTTATATGTCAGGGTGGTTGGATGAGGCAAGGACTGGTGGTTGTAGCCACCTTCCGGTTGTAGCAGAAGAACATAGGGGGTTATAGCCTCCTTCTTGTTGTAGCCAGAGAATTGGGGAGTTGGAGTTTCCCTCAAGTTTTAGCGTGAGGAACTAGGGGGTTGTAGCCTCCTTCTGTTTGTAGCTAGAGAGTCATAAACTAGGGTGTTCTACCCTCTTTCTGGTTGTAGCCAGAGAATTGACGAGTTGGATCTTCCTTTAGGTTGTAGCCTGAGAAACTAGGGGGTCAGAGGCTCCTTCTAGTTGCAGTTGGAAAACAAAGGAAGTTGGTGCTTCCAATGAATATAATTCTTAAAAACATATAAGAAAAGACATTATGTGTTTTTCTCCCACTTTGGGTTTCCACGTAAAAACACTGGTGTACAGTGTATGTGTATAATTGTTCAGTTGTTTGTTGTTTATTTAATCTCCAACTATTGGATGATAATGCTACATTGATATAACATTTGCATTTGTGGTTAAAAATGATTGAATTACTAATTCACCCCCTCTTAGTAATCCAACACCAAAGAGAAGCTTTTGATCTTGTAGAAGAATAACTTATTTTTTTGGTTCTCGAGACAAAAGTGTCTATCTTTGGGATGGCTTTTTCCTTTTTGACAAACTTTTTTTCTTTGGAAGTTTCTCATCAACTCGATTCAAGCTTGTTTCCTTTGGATGTTCCGCATCAACTGGATTCGAAGATCTGGTCACGGAAATGAAAACCTTCCCTTCAAGAATGGTAGGGGATTCCATGCCGAGTGTGCAATGGAGATTACCTCGGCTACTTCAATGCGTATAAAGAAAATACTTAAGCTAGCAAACTAGCTCAGCCAAGGCGACATTAAGAACAACAATAGTGATTTAGAGGCTTGGCTGCCATTGTTATAGAGTCCGACTAGGGAGTCAATTGGGTAGCCAATTCAATTCAAATTAATTTCTATATCATGTGTATAATAAAAGCTCAAATGTTAAGCTTTTAAATTTGTTAGGCAAATAAAGGTTTATAAAAGTGTGTCTTAATCAATTTCTTTGATCATCCAAATAGCTAAACACACATGTAATTAATGTTAGTAAAATAATTTAAAAATTCAATAGATTGTATAATTAATTTAAAAGTGTTAGAGTCTATCAAGTCAATCCATTAAAGAACGGATAATTTAAAACACTTTAATTATTTATTTTACACATTCATAAATATATTTAATAACTACACAAGTTTCATAGTGATCTTTATTATTTTACCCTTTGATTCAGCACAGCCTTGTGTGGGTTTATTCAATGCTAAGAAAATACAAATAAATACGGAAGAAATAGAGTATAAGTAAACAATTATGATTGAGAAAAGAAAACTATTCCTAAAAAAATATGGAAACAGTTGTAATATAACACTTTCTATGTTGAATATTTTAAAATTTTAAAAACAAGGTAATGCATAACATCAAATAGAAACTAATTCATGCTAAGAAAATACAAAGAAATACGGAAGAAATAGAGTATAGGAAAACAAATATGATTGAAAAAAGAAAACTATCCTTAAAAAAAAAATTGTAAATTGTAATATAACACTTTAACATTATCACGTTTGGATTATTAACTACAAATTTCCTGCATTTTTCTTAGGCGTTTTAGTGATTTACACATTTCATATGCCTTTCATAGTCACAATTATGTTACTGTACTAGTCTATAACATCAAATAGAAACTAACACTAAATTAAATATTTTTCAGTAATAAATTCTTTTGTCTTAGAACATCAAATAGAAAATGGCATTAAAAAAAATTGCTCAACTGTCTCACTATTACAATGCATACAAACTTAAATATAAACATGCAGAAGCTCCCCCTTGGTTAACGTAGGAAAGTGTATTCGTCATTGATTTGTTTCCGTTGAAAGAAGGGTTACGAACAGTTTGTTATTCCCCCACTCAAACGCTTTACTTGTGTTGAAATTATCTTTCCAAATGTTGTACTTGCTTCTTTGCTCTACGTGCAGGAGGGTATCACCCATACCAATTAACTCTCTCTCCAGTGGTTCCTCAAGCCGTTTCTGGATAGATCTATCAGCTGTTCGGGATGGATGTATCAGAAATTAAGTTCATGGTAGGACCAATCCAATTTGTAATTAAAATACTCGGTATATACCACAAGCTTAACGATCTCCCCATTCGCCGCGGCCTTTATGATACTATGCGGTGAGACTAATTATCTATGCATACATAGAGAATGTACAGAAGATAGCGCAATATACGATTTTAATCGGAAGAATATATCATCTCTGTAAACAGTGCAAGATAGGAAGAATATATCTTCTCTCCATGCTAAGAAAAGGATTTAATGATCGGTTTTTTTTAACTGCATGCAGGCCTGGAATTTGACGTCCTGTTTCAGAATGTATTTAATAACTTAGCGTCCTATAATTTCGATATCTTTTTCATTGTATTAACTGTCAAAAAAAATTAAGAGATATATATTAATATGAAACCAATGAAGGCGGTGAACCAGATAAAGAATTGTACTGAAGTTTGTAATATTTTCTAATATGAACATGATGAAGGCAACAGAGCAGACCAAGAATGGGACAGAAGTTTGTAGTGTTGTAGATAACGTATTCAACTTTTTTATTTTCTCCTCTTCCTTGTTGCATTGCAATATTTCTTGAAGTTTGTAATATTTTCTAATATAAACATGATGAAGGCAGTATAGCAGACCAAGAATTGGACATAAGTTTCTAGTGGTGTAGATAAGGTATTCAATTTTTTTTTATTTTATCATCTTCCTTGTTGGTGTTAGCCTTACAGCTGTTGTAACTGTGAGTTAGTTGTTGTAACTGTGAGTTTCTAGGTTAACTATTTTTAGCTAATCAGATCCACTTTTTTAGGATCTAGATTGTTAGGAGTCAGTGATCTGGATGCTATATATGTAACCTCCATTTGTCTGTGTAATACATTCTATTATTGTGTGCCGTCCTGACTCTCTCACGAGAGGGGATGGAATATGAGAGAAGAGTGATAAGTTGATTCCATTGTAGTAGTAGATTAGGTTAGAGGGTTTGAATTTCTAAATTTTATGTGTGTTTTGTGAGATTGTTGTGGGAGACTCTCCTTGTGAATAAAGGACGACTATGTAGGAGAACTGACGAGGGTATCGTTGCCCAGATATTCGCTGATCAAACTGTGAGAGGTTAGACGCTTATGCATTCGTTGATCAGTGACAACTGCATGGAAGAAAAGAGATCCAGATCTGCTTTGGCGTTGACAGTAGGGTTCGATTTTCTCTCTGCCAAAACTCTGATTCCCGCTGCAATGGGTGGACTTTATGTTCGGCAAGTGTTTGAGTTGGTTTGGTAGATTTGTTGTAGTGTTACATATAGTGTGATGTGATTTGTGTATGTTATATTGTCAAGAACCACTCAAAGAAAAAAGTGATATAACTCATGTATGTAGTTCTTGATGTTCTTTGGAGCTATAAGAACGAACGCATAACTAGTTTGAAGTCTGTTAAAAGATGGAGATTTTTTTTGTATTTCGGTGCATCAAGATCATTAGTTAAGGGTTATATACATTATTATGTGTGGTGTGTGGTGAGTTTAAAGTTTATATATAAGTATTTATGTAAAAATAAGAACGTGTATCTTGATGCAAGCTGGTAGCCTCAGTTTCAAGTACAATGTTTTTATTGGAAGTCACCTTGTGTCAAGGAATGTTGAATACATTCAGTATCCAAACTGTTCTTCTATATAATGAAGGATAGCTGAAAGCAAAAGTCCAACAGATGATGGCAAGTTAATAGAATGCATCAATAATTGGCACCTTTTATCACAGAAGCCCCGATGAGCCGAGTTGTCAAATTGTCTAGTATACAAGTGCTACAATGGTGGTCAGAAACATTTTGACTTTAAATGTGTCAATGGGTAGCTCGAAAGTGTGGAGAAGAAAGAGTGGAAACCAGGTGATTGCAGAGTGAGTTTCAGTGCTGAGGAAGACCAGATCAGACATACAGATGAAAGTTCTAGTGTGGTAATCTTTTGTGTTGTAATTTATAAAGTAAACATTAAGGGAGGGTGTTATAATAATGCTTACTTTAGTAAGAAATAATGCTTACAGCTGTTGTAACTGTGAGTTATCCTTACAGCTATTGTAACTATGAGTTAGCTGTTATAACTATGAGTTAGCTTTACAGTTGTTGTAACTGTGAGTTTCTAGGTTAACTATTTTTAGCTAATCAGATCCACTTTCGTAGGATCTAGATTGTTAGGAGTCGGTGCTATGGATTCTATATATGTAACCTCCATTTGTCGGTGTAATACATTCTATTATTTTGTGTTAATCTTGTGCAATGGCTGCTCTCTCGATTTCTAAGTGTTGGATTGCACTATTTCTTTAAGTTTCTGTATTTGTATTTGAAAGTGCGGGCTTTGAATGACAATATGAAAAAGAAATAATGATAGTGTTTGAAGGAAGGATATGACTATGTTTCCTAAGAGATCAGGTAGCACGGATTAATATTTTATTGCTCAATGTCATAGATGCAAATAATCCATCAAAGAAATCAAATTATATTTCATGCATGTCATGCCTATATGGGTACAGAATTATATAATAAAATATAATAAAGATATACGGTTGTTGGTTGTTTGTGAATGAAGTAATGGTTGAAGATCCACATAGAATTTTAATTGTCTTTACCTGGATAATAATTTTATCTTAATACCTAGATTCATTCAACACCTTTCTGCAAGTCAAGAGAAACCTAACACCACCACAACTTCTCTAACAATACTAGTTGCATGAACATGTCTACACATTTTGCTCCACTATGGACCACTCCACCTCCTCTTTACTCCACTATGGACCACTCCACCTCCTCTTTACTCCACTATGGACCACTCCACCTCCTTTGAAATAACATAACCCCAACTTAAGTCATTTCAACCACTGTAGGTGATACTTGTTCCTCTAATATACTGAAACACTCATTTTCATGCTCTTTACCTTGTTTTTCCATGTGTCCACTAATAAGACGAACTCGATGTGAAATATTTGAACATTTTGCTTTCTTACTGTAATAGCATATTGTACATGATACATATAATCCTTTCTTCCTTAATGTCACAACATAAACTTGAAGAAAGCATACCATGGAAAGATAAAGGGATATTTACCATTTTCATGTTCATATTGAACCTCATTAGTATCTTCTCCAGAGACTTGTGACAACCACAAGTTACCATTTTTCCCATCTCTATGTACTTATATGACAAAAAAATTGTTTTTCTACTCCTATATCCTTCATATGAAATTGATCCTTTAATCTACTAATATGAACCATGTTTGGGCTTGCAACAACCATATTATATACATATAACACCAAGATAATGTATATGACCTTGAAACTTTTGAAGAAAACACAATCGTCGTAGTCACGCCTAGTAAAATTTTGGCTCGCCATGAAGGAATGAAACATCTTGTACCATGTCCTTGGTACATTTAGGCCATATAATGGTTCCCTGAGTTTTCAAACAAGTCTCCAATTGTGAGTGTGAACAACATCTAATTCTTCCTTGTACATATCTATGTTAGTAATGATTTTATGGGGAGAATGATATGGCAATATACATTCCTTATCTCCATCACTATAACCAAAGATATTAAACTTGTAGAAATTCAAAGATTGTAAATATGGAAATAGCTTATAGTTTACCAATACCTGCAACCTCAATCCTTTGTTGCTTATATGTCCCATAAACAAGTGAATTCCCTTTCTTCATTAAATACTATTGTTGCTTCATTCATTTGAGCGATTCCTTCCAATTTTTAAACGTTTACAATATTCGTATCCTTCGTAGCCACTCGTATTCCCTTGCACATATTCAATTTTCGACCTTTCCATGTAAAGCTATTACCTTCATAATCCAAAACTCCCCAAAAAAATTAAATTATTTTTATGCTCTGATAGATGTATAACATCCATCAACATTCTTACAATACCTTCGAACATTTTAATATTAATGCTCCCAATCCCAACAATTTTAAAAGAAATATCATTTCCCATAAAAATAATATTATCATCTGTAGATGGGTAAAAAGAAAACCAACTTCTATTTGAATACAAGTGATGGGAAGCACCAGAATCTAGTAACCATTATTCTTAATATTGTGAGATACTACAAATAGATAAAACTTCATCCACCATACTTGAACTTAATTCAACCCAATTTGCTTCCTTACTAAAGTCTTCATTAGTTTCTTTTCTCTTCCAACACCATTTCTTGAGATTCCCTTATTTACTGCATACCAACATCTTAAATTTCCCTTTGACTTCTATATGGATGTACCTCTTGATTCCCCTCTTTCTCTAGATCAACCTCTAACTGTCAATGATTACAATGTGAAGGTTTCTACACTGGATTTTCTCTTGACCTCCTCGAACAAAAAAGATACCACAACATAGTCAAACTCAAGGGTGTATGTTGAGATAAGGTAAATAGAACTGACTAAATGATCCCAAGACCTAGGAAATTAACAAAATAACATCACTATATTATCTTCCTCATAGAATTTTACATTGACATTATTTAGTGGCATAACATAGTATTATACACATTCAAATGATCAACAATTTTGGTACCTTATTTCATCCGTAGAATAGAAGGAGGTTGCTTCAAGTAAATTCATTTCATCAAGTACTTTGTCATGTAAAGGATTTCCATTCTACTTCATAAGAATGTTGTTGTCTCCTCTCCAATTATACTAAACATAACTTCATCTTCTAGACACAAATGGATGGTAGTGAGAGCTCTTGAATATAAATATTCCTAGTCCATGTATATCATACCCATCGATATCTTTGTCTTTCCTGTCAAGTATTTGTGCAATCCTTGTTGCACAAAAAAATATCACATCTTTAGTTTTCACAAGTCAAAGCTATTTTTTCCATTAAATATGTCCACCTAGAACTTATCTCTCGATACTTTTNTGATTTGTTTCCGTTGAAAGAAGGGTTACGAACAGTTTGTTATTCCCCCACTCAAACGCTTTACTTGTGTTGAAATTATCTTTCCAAATGTTGTACTTGCTTCTTTGCTCTACGTGCAGGAGGGTATCACCCATACCAATTAACTCTCTCTCCAGTGGTTCCTCAAGCCGTTTCTGGATAGATCTATCAGCTGTTCGGGATGGATGTATCAGAAATTAAGTTCATGGTAGGACCAATCCAATTTGTAATTAAAATACTCGGTATATACCACAAGCTTAACGATCTCCCCATTCGCCGCGGCCTTTATGATACTATGCGGTGAGACTAATTATCTATGCATACATAGAGAATGTACAGAAGATAGCGCAATATACGATTTTAATCGGAAGAATATATCATCTCTGTAAACAGTGCAAGATAGGAAGAATATATCTTCTCTCCATGCTAAGAAAAGGATTTAATGATCGGTTTTTTTTAACTGCATGCAGGCCTGGAATTTGACGTCCTGTTTCAGAATGTATTTAATAACTTAGCGTCCTATAATTTCGATATCTTTTTCATTGTATTAACTGTCAAAAAAAATTAAGAGATATATATTAATATGAAACCAATGAAGGCGGTGAACCAGATAAAGAATTGTACTGAAGTTTGTAATATTTTCTAATATGAACATGATGAAGGCAACAGAGCAGACCAAGAATGGGACAGAAGTTTGTAGTGTTGTAGATAACGTATTCAACTTTTTTATTTTCTCATCTTCCTTGTTGCATTGCAATATTTCTTGAAGTTTGTAATATTTTCTAATATAAACATGATGAAGGCAGCAGAGCAGACCAAGAATTGGAAATAAGTTTCTAGTGGTGTAGATAAGGTATTCAATTTTTTTTTTATTTTATCATCTTCCTTGTTGGTGTTAGCCTTACAGCTGTTGTAACTGTGAGTTAGCTGTTGTAACTGTGAGTTTCTAGGTTAACTATTTTTAGCTAATCAGATCCACTTTTTTAGGATCTAGATTGTTAGGAGTCGGTGATCTGGATGCTATATATGTAACCTCCATTTGTCTGTGTAATACATTCTATTATTGTGTGCCGCCCTAACTCTCTCACGAGAGGGGATGGAAGATGAGAGAAGAGTGATAAGTTGATTCCATTGTAGTAGTAGATTAGGTTAGAGGGTTTGAATTTCTAAATTTTCTGTGTGTTTTGTGAGATTGTTGTGGGAGACTCTCCTTGTGAATAAAGGACGACTATGTAGGAGAACTGACGAGGGTATTGTTGCCCAGATATTCGTTGATCAAACTGTGAGAGGTTAGACGCTTGTGCATTCGTTGATCAGTGACAGCTGCATGGAAGAAAAGAGATCCAGATCTGCTTTGGCGTTGACATTAGGGTTCGATTTTCTCTCTGCCAAAACTCTGATTCCCGTTGCAATGGGTGGACTTTATGTTCGGCAAGTGTTTGAGTTGGTTTGGTAGATTTGTTGTAGTGTTACATATAGTGTGATGTGATTTGTGTATGTTATATTGTCAAGAACCACTCAANATCATTTCTTCCTTGGCTCTGAAATTTGAGCCTACAACTAGTCTATTAATGGAAAAATGTAAACTAACCTTACCTACTAACCCATAAAAAAATTTATTTACATAATAAAAATAGTATGAGGATCATGCTAATTTTATTCATGAAACAAAAAACATATTTAAAACCAAAATGAAACAGTTCAAGAAAACATACAACAATTACTAACCATTTTACACAACAAAATTAACATTTAAACAACAACAAAAAACTTATCTTTAAATTGTGAACCAACTAGTCGTATACAAGGGACGATCCTATTAGTCATAGGATTTATATTCCAAATCTCAACAGAGAGCCACCCCCAAGCTGCGGCTATGAGTCTATATGGAGGTTTGTCCTTCTTGGCTTTCCACTATTCATCATTCAACATAGTACCCATGTTATACTACATATAAAATTCCATTCCACTATCTCTTTCTTTCCCGTCAACTTGCAAAACCCAAGGAATGAGATCTCTCTTCATTACACACAGTCCCTAGACCTTCCTACTTCCCTTGAGGGCTCTAGTGCACTTGTTTGGATAGGAAATATCACAGTGGTAGATCTGGGAATTTTGTGTTGTTCCAAGAGTGTTCAGACATCCTTCTCAAGGCTTGTGAGCCATTTCCTCAATAGGAAATGTCAGTTATAGACATGAAACATTCATAACATTTTAGAATGAAAATCAACCCAAGAATGGTTGTCCTTCATCATAACATGGATGGTGCTCTTTTTGCAACACTCATATTTTCTCATGCTCTCCAAAATCAACATGAAAAATTGTCCCAAGAATGAACTCAAATTTTATTTTCTTCTCATGCAAGCTTGACTCACACATTTCCCAAAAAGTATATCTACATAACCCATGAGATCGTAAGTTGGTGAGTTGACATTTCCCACCTACCACTCTTACATGAATTTAATATCTCTCTTGATATTTCAAAGGTGGATAACATTATGATGAAATAGATGAATTAACATAAATTGGTTACACCTTGGACCCCTCTTTATCCCCCTTTCTTGTGGAATCATGGCCCCCTCTTGTTATTCCCTCTAATGCCACAACCAACGATTATTATTTATTAATTGTTTTAATGTACAAGATACATAATTTGGCCCTTGGCCATATTAAACAATATGGCTATCCCACAGAACCATATCGGCTCACCAACCTAAATAATATTTGCACAATTGCATTATAGTTGTGGGGATTATAACTAAGGATATTAGAACAAAGAAAAATAACATTGCAGCTAACAAAGTAAGTGAATACGACCAAGAATATATGGGAAACATAGTGGTATTTTATTGCTCAATATTAGAGATGAAAGTACCCCATAAAACATTCTTACAATATATTCATGCCTCTACATGCTCCAAAATTATATAATAAATATACATGGTTGTTAATGAGTCAAGTCATGGTTAAACTCCCGTGCATAATTCTAACTTTTGAAACCAGTTGAATCCCCACACATAATTCCAACCCTCGAAACGTGTTGAACTCCTAAAACCATATTGACACTCTGGGATATATTTGAAGAGGTGTGCTTGGGAAAGCCCCGAAACCCAAATTCACGAAGGAAATCCTAACCGTTGATCAGGAAAGGATACATGGCAACAGATCCTGTATTCCGAAGGCTTGGCACTCCAGAAGATTTGAGAGTGTGGACAATCCAGAACCCCTGAAGTCAGAGTTGCGGAGCTCTTGTTGTCTGTCAAACTCATCCCTCTATTGATTTTCAACGACACGATCTCTGATATATAGTAATTTTAACACAAAAAGCGTTAGGAAGGATATGGCCTGTGGTTTCGAGTCCTAGTCACCTGGGGAAGTGGTTTGAAGGGAGTTCCTATGTAGAATTAAATTTTGTATCGGATAAGGGATAACATGGAAGTGTTATATGAGGCATATTGATACATATATTTTCTTCATGAATTGAGAAGAAAATGAACCGGTAGCATTGTTTGACAATTTTTGTTTATCATACGCTTATTTATAACAAAATGGTCATTTGGACATTTTTCAAAATTAAGCAGTTTAAACACATTAGTTCATAATGCATACTCAAGAAATGGAAGAAGGAGAGGGAGATTCTAGCCATGATCAAGAGGCCAAGGGTCATAATATCAGAGTTGGCAATGAAGAGACATAATTTAACAAACACAAGGGAAGAGGGGAGAAGAAAACATTGATAAAAAATGTAAGAAGCCTGAAAATAAAAGTGCAGAGATACAAAGAAGACAATGAGAGATTGATAAGATACAAAGTCAGATAAATGCTCGAGTGATGTAGATCTTAAATCAGTTGCAGAGGCAAATGAAGAGGGGGTGAAACTCAAAACTAGAGGAAGAAGGGAGGTATCATGAAAGAATAGATGATCGTCGAAGAGATGGTTATTTAAGAAGTGCTAGCAGAAATCATAGACATCACTCACCTCCCTACTCAGCAAGGAATTTTTATGCATATGAAGATTCCATAAGTAGTCCAGAGGTGTGTCATGTTAGGCACCAAAGAAGAAGACATGAATTGGACAGTTTTCAAGGAGAGTTGAGGAAGCTCAAGCCACCATCCTTTGATGGTGAAAGAGAAAGGGAATATGATGTTGAGGCATGGTTTCTTTGACCCAAGAGATATCTTCAATTGCATAACTATTCATCAAACCTACAAGCCAAGATTCCCACATACCATTTACACGGGAAAGTCGCAATGTGGTGGGATCAACTAAAGAAAGTTTAACATATTAGTGATAAGAGGATCACTTGGAAGCAATTCAATAAGTACTTCTAGAAGGAGTACCTCTCATAGCATTTCATTGACAGGAAAATGTAGTAGTTATTTTAACTATGGCTTGGAAGCATGACTATGGCATAATATGAGAAGAAGTTATTGGGGTTGTTAAAGTATGTCGGGTTCATTAATGATGAGACGGTGAAAATAGAGAGATTTATAAGTGGATTTCCATCCTTTGATAAATAAAATATTAGGTATGCTGAGCCAAAGACCTTGACTGAGGCCATCAGGAAGGATAAATACTTGTATGAGCAAGGCCACAAAAGAGAATCCCTGCACAAATATTGGAAGGATAAGAATAAGGAGAAGTCCGATCAGAGGAGGAAATGATTCAAACCTCCCTTCAATAGGAATGAGCCTAATAGAAATCTTCAAGATAAGTATGCTAAGGGTGAATCCAAGAAAGAACACTCCTTGGGAAAATTGAGAAGACCACCAATCCAATGTTGGGGATGAAAAGAAGATCTCCTATAAAAGGATTTACCACATAGAAGGAAATAGTGAAGACTATGCACAACGTACAAGAGGCTACAATAGTCAAAGATATGGGAAGAATTTATGCAGCTTTAGATGATCAACAAGCAGAGTACCAATCCAATGGGATCGAGGTGGAAGGTAAGATCATAAATCAACCTGTTGATATTTGAATTGATTTAGGAGCAAGTCATTGTTACATTGATCCTAAAATAGTGGATAGATTACATCTAGAGAAAAGTAAGCTTGAAAAATCAAGTTTTGTTCAGTTAGGCACTGGAACCAAAAGGAGAGTCCATGATATGCTCATAAGTTGTTCCATAAGTCTTAATGGTTTGAATACTAATGTTGATCTGAATATCATACCCTTGGGGTCTTATGATATTCTAATTGGAATGGATTGGTTGGACAAGCATCATGTTGTCCTAGATTTTCATAGAAAGACATTTACCTATCTTTATGGAGATGGAAAACAAAACATTGTGAAAGGAGTTCGAAGACCCATCTTTATAAGGGAGATGCCAACCTTACAGCTGAAGAGATTTTTTAGAAAAGGATGTCAATTGTATGCAACTCATGTGGAAGAGCCAGAAAATACAAAGGGGTGAAGCCTTGAATATTTCTAGGTATTACAGGAATTTGAATATGTATTCCAAGAAATACTAGGGTTGGCACAAAAAAGGGAGATAGATTTCTCAATTGATTTAGTGCCAGGAGTTTCCCCTATGTCAAAAACACCATACATAATGATCACAATAGAGTTAAAAGAATTACAAATGCAGTTGGAGGAATTGTTGAAGAAAGGGTACATACTTCCAAGTGTTTCACCTTGGGGAGCAACAATATTTTTTGTCAAAAAGAAGGACGAAACCTTGAGGTTGTGTATTGAATTTCAACAACTGAATAAGTATAATATAAATAACAACTATCCTCTACCAATAATTGATGACCTCTTTGATCAACTAAGAGGAGAAAAGATATTTTCAAAGATTGACCTAAGGTCAGGACACCATCAGGTAAGGATCAAAGATGAGGACATTTATAAAACAACCCTTAGAACCAGGTATGGGCATTATGAATTTGTAGTGGTTTCATTTGGACTGAACAATGCACCAACTATCTTTATGTGCTTAATGAATTTCATATTCAAAAATTATTTGGATAAGCGTGTCCTAGTATTATTGGATGACATACTTGTATATTCAAAGTCTGAAGAGGAGCATGAACATCACTTAAGACTGGTATTGCAAGTTCTGAGAGAACATCAGTTGTCTGCCAAGTTGAGTAAGAGTTCTTTTTATCAAAAACAGATCCATTACATGGGACACATTATTTTAGAGAAAGGCATAACAGTAGATACAAAGAATATTGAAGACATTAGAGGATGGCCAACAACCAAAAATGTGTCAGAATTCAGTACTTTTATGGGATTAGCTGGTTACTATAGAAGGTTCATAGTAGGGTTCTCTAAGATTTCTCATCCCATCACTTCTTTTCAAAAGAAGGGAACTAAATTTGAATGGACACCTAAGTGTGAAGATAATTTTAATTTGTTGAAGGAATTACTTACTAGTGCACCTGTGCTAAGGATTGTTGACCCAAATGAAAGTTTTGTGGCATGTATAGATGCATGTAAGGAAGGACTTGGGGGAGTCCTCACGCAAAATGGACGTGTCATTGATTATGAGTCCAAAAATATTAAGGAACATGAGAGGAACTATGCTACTTATGATTTGGATCTTGTTGTCATTTTCCACGCCCTGAAGATATGGAGGCATTATCTCATGGGGAATAGATTTGAATTAAGGAAAGACCACATTAGCTTGAAGTATATTTTTGAACAACCAACCTTGAATGCCACGAAAACAAGATGGTTGGAATTTTTAAGTGAATATGACCTCGATATCAAGCATATCAAAGGAAAAGAGAATAAACTTGTCGATGCACATAGTAGAAGAGTGCATCTCATCCATGCTACTACTGTCAGTATGCATTATTACTTACAAATAAAGGAAAGCTTACAACAAGAAGATGTACAACAAAAATTAAAGGAGTAAGAGATAAAGGAAGATGGATTACTTATGCATAATAATATAATCTATTTTCCTAGTTCCGAAGAACTGAGGAATTTGGTATTGAAGGAAATGCATGATGTTCCTTATGTTGGATATCCTAGTTACCAAAAAAAAATTACAGTAGTAAGAAGCCAATTCTTTTGTCCGAGAAAGAAAAATGATATTGTTGATTACGTCACTCGATGTATGGAATGTCAGAAGATGAATGTTGAGCATAGACACCCAATGGGTTTGTTGCAGCCATTACTAATCCCAGAGAAGAAATGGGAAGTCATAACCATTGATTTCATAACTAAATTACCTAGGACAACAAGACAACATGATTCAATCATGGTAGTGGTTGAAAAATCAACAAAGGATGCTCATTTTGTTCCTGTAAAAACAACACATACAACTAATATTGCAGAGGTTTACATGAGGGAGATTGCTAGGTTGCATGGGATACCTAGGACAATTGTCTTGGACCGAGATACAAAGTTTGCCTCCAATTTTTGGAGGGGGTTGTTTAAAATATTTGGTACAAAGCTAAAATTTAGCACAACATACCATCCATATTCAGATGGGAAAACAGAGAGGGCCAACCGAGTAATTGAAGATATGCTGAGAATGTATGTGATGAATAAGCCATCTAAGTGGAAAGATTACTTACAGTTGGTTGAGTTTGCATATAATAATGGGTATCAAGCTTCAATGAGAATGAGCCCATTTGAAGCCTTGTATGGTAGGAAATGCAATACTCTAGTGAGTTAGGAAAACCCAACAAAAAAAATGGTACTTGGGTGAGTGTTGCTCAAGGATATGGAAGACCACATGGTTAAGATCAAGAAGAATTTAAAGGCATCTCAGGATAGACAGAAAGTTTATGCAAATAAGAACAAGACAACTAGAGATAATTTAAAGTAGGGAAGCATGTACTTCTGAAAGTGAAACCCAAGAAAATCTCTTTGAAATTGGGTAGTTGTACAAAGATGACGGCCATATTCTGTGGTCCATTTGAAATATTGGACAGAATAGGGCTAGTTGCATACATGCTTGCATTGTCGACTTCCATGAATGTGCATAATGTATTTCATGTCTCTTTGCTAAAGAAATGTGTACATGATCCTAACCATATTATTGATTGACATCTAATTCAGGTAGAGACGGAGGGAGACTATCAAGTCCAGTCAATGCAGGTATTGGACAAAAATGTCAAAATCCTTCGGAATCGAGTTATAGAGTTGGTAAAATTTCAGTGGACATGCTACGGTCCTGAAGATGCTACATGGGAGTATGAAGATTCCATGCAGGCAAAGTACCTGCAGCTTTTTGAATAAACTTTGAGATTTTGATCTCTATTTTGCATATGCACTGAGGACAATGCCAAAATAAGGGGGAGAGAATGTAACACCCCAGGTTTTGAGACTCATATTAAATAATGTATTTTGTTAATTGTCAAGAGGCCAGAGGGCCCAAAGAATTAAAAGAGGCTAGTGTGCCTAAGAAATGTAATTTTTTGATCATTATTAATAATAAATACATCATTGGTTGCTAGACGGACAAGGAATAGACTTATATAGAGCTATGATTCCACAAGGGAGGGGAATAAAGGGGCTACATGTTTATTTCCTATTTTGATTACCCTTTTGTCTAAGGGAGCGGATTAGTTACATGAGATTCTTGAGGAAGGCCAAGAGGTTCTTGATTCCCCACAAAATACTTAAACCTACCCCTGGTCTGTTGGGGGGTTCGCTTATTCTCTCATTCACTTGCTCACTGGTTCATTGGTTCACTCACTTACTCACCCATTCATTCATTACATTCTTACCTATCACTCATTCATCCTTCATCATTTGTGTCTTGGCTTGGGGAGAGGGAAACAAACTGCTGAAGAGTAGTCATGGCATTGTTGGTTGTAGAGGTCACTGGTGTAATCCAACCATGACTTGAGGCCTACGTGTCTGAGATAAGTTGGCATGTGCCCATATTTTCTCATGGCTGTGAGTCCTAAGAGTTCCAGCATGGATACTCTGGGCCAGTTGCGTTGGAGGTCTAGAAGGAGAATGATTGCCTGAGAGACTTCGTGGCAGAGAAGGGTGGGGGTCCATTCTCTTGGGTGGTGCAGGCTGGGTAGAAGAGAGATAGGTATTTGGATTGCTGCAAGTGCTCGGAAATCCTGTAGGAGCTTGAGCATTGTCTAGTTTGGAAAGCCAAGTAACACTTTCGAACCATCCTTGTGGATTCATAGCCTTGGCTCAAGGGTGATACTGTTGTTGATTTTTGGAACAATAGTGTCTATGGTTGAGTGAAACGTCATTGTTCTGCAGTCAGTTGATGTCTTCTTTTCTAAAGATAATTTTTTTTTGTTATGATATTATTTACTTGTATATGAATGTATTTCAGTGTATATTTATTTATCGTTTAATTAAATCTTTAAAATATACATTCTTACTAGTTATTGTTGTGAATGTGGCTAAATCTTTTAATTTAGACATCCTTATTAATTTAAAAATATGTTGATAAGAGAAAAAAATCCAAGAATGATCTTGAAAGTAACGTACCCCAATCAACATCTTGCACAAAACCAATAATTAAAAGAAAATATTTCTTAACTTACAATCTAAATACCAGACACGTGCATGAATCATGCATTTTATTACATGTTACAGCTGCAAAGAGTTATTGAATTTAGAGGGAAGGGAAAAGCTCATTTCAATTCATATAACGGAGATGACCCAAAAAGAAAAACTTTAAATTTCCATTAATAATCACCCAAGCCAAAAAGTGAATAACCTTTGAACGAGACATGCATTATGTTGAATCTCATTATTTTACTAATTTTTTTTTTCTTTTATGTTTTTGTCCCAGATTATTATGCCCAATGACATGCCAAAAATATGAGATAAATGAGATGGACTATGCACGTATGTCTTTTCATTTTTTAATAGAAAATTTTATGCACATATTTGAAAGGAAAAAGGTGCACACATTCAGCATGTTTCAAATAGGTACATAAAATTTAACATGTCAAAGTTTTAATAAAATTGATTTAAAATTTTAACTTTTCACGTTATAATTTAAATGTTTTGTTTGTTTTTACCTTATATTGTTAATTTTCAATTCAATTTTATTATTTTGGTTCAGAAAGAATATGGACCAAAATGGAGCTTAATCCTATTATTTAACAATCATATCTTTTAATTTAAAAATATTAATTTTCTAATTAAAACAAAACTTAAGTATTGTATTTAGTCTAACATCAAAAGTGAACAATATATGATATTATTAACTTTGTAAAAAATCCGTGTTTATCTCAGATTTAGAACCATTGGTTTGTCTCTAATCTTTTCATAAGATTCTTTTAACACACAAAATAAGTTTGATATCAGTAAGCCTTATTGAAATTCTTTTGATATGCCAAAAAGGACAAAATATGAAAAAGACAAGATTTTAAACAAAAGTTCAATGTTCATGAAAAATGATTCTCTATTGAAACCAAAATAGATTTGCCTGTTTCCACTGTTTGATTTATATTCTTTTAATTTATATTTTTTAAAGGAACATCATTTATTATAAAATATGATTTTTAAGTGAATTCTTTTGATTTTCCAAAGTGCTCAATTAAATCATTAATGTATTGAAAATAAATCTTGATGAAACATCATGATGAATCAATTTCCACCAAATCTAAGAATGTAATTAATTTTAATAAGTTCATATGAACATGTACACCATGTCAAAAATAAATAAAAACTCAAAAGGCACAACCATTATTCATGCCAAAAAATGTGAAAAATAACTTACTTTCATGATGCAACAATTCCATCATCTAAATCATAATCAATAAGCTAGTTAATGGAGTTTCACTAATGATTTTGTTTCCACAACATTACATCAACAAAATATCATGCCATAAAAATAATGCCAAAATAATTGATGAAAACCAAATAATGAATATAGGAAAAACTAACAAACCATTTCTTGAATTCAGGAAAAATGAAATCAAATGCAACTATAGCTAATAAAATTTTAATGGGGACCCATTTATTTTTGTAAAAAAATTATAGGAGTTGTTCAGGCCTCAACACATACCTCTAGGGTGATGTTTGATAGCCCATAGCTATGGGATATATATGTTATTCTCTACAAGAAAAAAAAAAGTACCAATTGGTCAAGGGTGACAAGGAATACCTCATCAAAGCACATCATGTGAGAGAGAGAATAAATCCTCTAATAGCAAAACAAGGGAAGAGAAGGAGGAAACAAGCAAGCTTCATCAGTAATGGAATGGTGGATATGTAGAAGAAAACAAGGCTTTGTGTTTTTTTCTCCTTAATGCTCAACATTTTGGGGACCAATATCTTTCAAATAGAGAGGTGTGATCAAAATTTGATATTGAACAAACCTTTTATAAATATTGTAATAAACATGAAACATTTTGTTTTACTTTAGTTTTTAGTTTCTCTTTTTTGGAAAGCTGGAAGTAAAAGTGAACAATTGTGATGGTTGGTCTTCTAAAGGAATTTCATTAAAAAAATTAAGATTGTAGTGAAGAAAAAAATGAAGGAGAGATAAGAATTTGAGAAAAATAGTTGAAGAAATGAAAAATTAAAGAAGACAACTTGCTCAAGCTGTGGTGGACGAAGGAATCAAGGATCTTGTCCACAATCTTGTCCACACTGAGTTAAGGTATATCTAAACCATTGTCATATATAATTTGTTGTTGGAACTGAGTAACAATAAATAGTGTGTGTATGTCTCACTCCTCTATAATATTCTTCCGAGCTTATTAAGAGATCTAATAAATTTTGTTTCCAAGGTAGTTTGTTGTCTCTAATATTTAATGTTGTCTAAATGAGTTTCACTGCATTCATGTCTAGTTTAGGAAATTTATTGTTGTTTCAAATTGTAGTCCACAATGTCTTTCTTTGTTTGGAAGATTGTGCTTAGCGAGATATCGTTCCAAATGATAAATTTAAAATTGTGGTTTATTTTCTATTCTTGCTGCTAGAGAAGTTGTGTTAACTCTAGATGTCCTATTGTTGTGTGGACACGTCATTAAAATCATGATTTCTTCCGATCCTAGCTCATGGGATGCTTATACATTTATACATGTTGCAGTTGGACCAAGGAGGAATGCGCTCACTCTTTATCCCATTTTCCTTTCAGGTATATATATATTTTTTGTTTGGAAATGGAATTTCATTGGAAAATCTGGAGTTGCAATATTATTTCCATTTGAAAGATATCGTAAGAGTTAGCTCGGAATTAACTAGAACTCTCACCATGCAAATGTGATCTTTTTTTATTTGGGCATTTAGTTTTATTGGCACTATACAACAAGTCGTCCCTCTACACTGCGCAAATCGGCTACACCCTATCTTATTCTGAATGCCCAAGCTCGTGAAATGCAGAGCTGCAATGAATTCTCTCGGAATGGGGATCATGTGTTCACTTAGCATTTTATCTCATTGATTTGAGGACGATCGATTTACTATTTCCTGTAGCACTTGCCACACACCTGCTATATGATATATTCTTTCATTTTGTCTCTGCACATTTTGAAGAAGTACGGGTTTGAGGGAAGAAGCGAATTATATAACAAAGCAAAAAAAGATGGACTCTAGAACTTCCTACCGATTCACTTCTTCTACTGTATATTTTCTGTGACTTTTGGAGCATCTACAGTGAATGGTACTGGAACATACTTCTTATACCAATGCACACTCTAGCAATAACCCCCTTATTTGTTAGTATCCTGCCCCAAAGAAAGCTTTTGTACCGCAAAATCAAGGTGGCACATGGTTGTACTTCTTATACCAATGCACACTCTAGCAATAACCCCCTTATTTGTTAGTATCCTGCCCCAAAGAAAGCTTTTGTACCGCAAAATCAAGGTGGCACATGGTTGTATAGTTTAGGGAATTAATCTTGGACCCTTTTCTTTTAATATTCTCTCATCGAACCACAATCTAAAGGAAATCACATATTTGGGTAAATCCAAGAGTTTAAATCCAATTATACAATGAGCCATAATCCAAGAGTGGGTCTAATGGTTAAGAACATGTGTTTTCTCTTAAGAGGTCACAGGTTCAAATCCAAAGGGGGGTAGGGTATGTATACCTTCGTAGACTTTACCAGTCAAATCGCTGAGTGAAGGGGGGTCCCTTGTCCCTTGTCTCATAAACAATTGGTTATTATTATTATTATAATCAAGATCAGAAATGGATATGCCATATGCCCACTATTTAAGGATCATAGATGTCCTATAAAATCATCTAATTTATCTCTAACATATTTGATGTTGTTTACACTACACAACATTGATATCTCAGCCATAATATAATATGTAGAAGGGAGTGAAGTGAAATAATCATCTAATTTATCTCTAACATATTTGATGTTGTTGACACTACAGAACATTGATTTCTCAGCCATAATATAATATGTAGAATAATATAATATGTAGAAGGGAGTGAAGTGAAATAAAGTGAAGACACTTTCTAAACATCACACTACATTTCTATACATTGTCCAAACATAACTAAATAGTAGTTTTATTTTAAGTAAAACCTGCCTAGAATGGTTCCAACGCCAACATATGTATATGATGGATTTCCTCACCATCCTTAATGATGATTAACTCATTGGCATCATAGGTTTGATACACATTGGAAAAATTAAAATCTTAAAATTCCTACCGATTTAAGTAAAATCTAAAATCTCATTTCAATAGCACTTCAAAATCATTTATCAATTCTTTCCATATTCCATTTTGAGTTATTAAAAAAGTGTGCATCTTTCTACATGTCAAGAATGTAGATGCATTATAAAAAAAAAAAAAAAATCCTATGACCTTTATATTGCATTTGAATTTTTTTGTTGTATAGAAATATGCCTGCATTATTTATATATAATGACAAAGAATTCAAACATCCCCATATCACTTTTCCCAAAAACCCGTTAAAAAATGTAAAACAACAATTGAATGTTTTTCATCCAAATAATTATTTATCATGCATTATTTGTTTCAAACATTCTCATATGACTTTTTCCAAAAAGTCTTTAAAAATGTAAAACAATCTTGAATGGTTAGGAATACTTTTTATCCAAATAATTCTATAGCATTTAGTGATTGTCTTTAATATATTAATATCAATCTATATTGTTAAAAGGGGTTAGATTCAATGGTGGAAAGAGAGGAGTTTTTCATCATTGGGCAAGGTTCAATTTCCATGAGGATTTTACCTGGAGCTATGGGGATACCTTGAGGTAGTTTTCGAATGTGTGGTTGCACAAAGCCCACCCCCATGTCCTTCAAATTTATAAGTCCTCGAGGTGTAGGACAATAGGTGATGGAGTGTGTTGTTAAAGCACCCCGTGATGTTAAAGTCACTAGTTGGAAACCTGCGGGAACAAAAGAAAAATCAAACCATGTTAAGGGTTTGTGTGGCTCAGGCTAGGTACGATCCCTGGGTGATTTTGACATCTTAGATGCCCCTGAGTCGCGATTTCTTAGCCACATGTTAGTCCCACATGTCACGGACAAACTAACAAACAAAAAAAAACATCAATCTATATCATTTAGT
>JZKD02S1844832.1:713569-724760 GCA_000966675.3 Picea glauca
CAAGCTGCATGCATTAATTTTTCTTTGCGTTTTGCTGGCACCTGTGTCTCTTCCTGCTACCCTTTTTATCATGGACATGAGAAACCGGCCACAATAAAAAGCAGGATGGATGGGGCTACCATCGTAGGAAGAATATGAAAGGAACGGATGCGGCAGCCATAGGAAGTATATGAAAGGAACGGATGCGGCAGCCATAGGAAGAATATGAAAGGAATGGATGCGGCTGTCATCATCATCATCTTAGGAAGTAAAGTAAATTTGTCATCATCATCTTAGGAAGTAAAGTAAATTTGTAATTTCAAGTAAGTTTGTTAATCATTTGAACGTGGCAATTAGATGGTTATAGAGTAATTTCTTAATCATATTAAGTAAATGTTAAAAAGTAAACAGGTTAACTGAAGTTTTTAGAAATGCTAGAAAGTTATGAATATGAGATCTCATTCATTAATTTGGAAGGACGACTAAGAATATGCCAGCATCTTCAATTGATAACCATAGGATTGAAATTTATGATTAAAAGATCATTAAATGTGCTCATTGTCAATAGGTATAAGCCTTTCGACGTAATGAATGCTCCTAGTTAATATCATTTCATGGTTTTTTGGTTTATTGTTATGTCTATTCTTTTTTAGTAGAAAATATTACACTAGTGTTCTTTACTTGCTATCCACAAATACCATAATTAACTGAACACAAATTATTTCTTTACTTGTTATAGAAAGTTAATATACAAATGTACACTCTTGTAATTATTAATATTCATTGGTAGTATAAATATGATAAGAGATAGGAAATGAAATATATAAGAGTTAAGTTACTTTCTCCTTTCACCCAAAGCCTAATTCATTATTCCATAGGGATTGGAAATTTCAATATTCTTTTTCGAGATAAACTAGAATTTGACTATTTCTTAGAACCATCAAGCTCACTGAGAGTCATAATTACTCATCAAGTTAGCCTCATCCCTAACCCTAGGGAATCTTCATGGCCTAACTTTATTTTATCTTGTTCCCTCACATCCCACATCTTTGGGAGTAGGTTTACACTTTTCCTCATGGACAATATTTACTTTGGTGGTTTTTATCCATTTTCACCCTCCCATGGAATAATGAATTACTCTTTTGTAATTGGATACTCTAATCATTTTGTCTCAAGTAAAATAAAATAAATTAAAAATAATATTTACAAAAATACTTCTCATCATGCAAGTTTATTATGATATAATGTTAGATTATGTATTTTCTCAAGAAAAAAACTTCCTCAACAGAAATAACCCAAAATTAAAATTATTCAAATGGTTTTAAATGGAGGGACATTACATCCCTCCCTCTTTGAAATGAACACCGTCCTAGGTGTTCCTATATGAGCATCTAATCTTTGGAACATAAATGCATAATATTTCCTCATAGCTTCTTCCATTTCGAGATGACCTCCTCAGGGATATAGTGTCTCCACTATACTTTAACTTGAGAGATGGCTCTGTTCTGTAGTATAGTTTTCTTATTGTTGTTGAGAGATGGCTCTGTTCCGCAGTATAGTTTCCTTCTTTTTGAGAATGTGTAGCGGTTCCACCTGGAACTGACCTTGTGGTTCCACCTGGATCACATTCCAATTAAGAATATGAGTTACATCATGCATATATTTCTTTAGAAATGGAACATGAAATACATGTTGTACTTTGAAATTGGCTAGTAGTGCAAGTTGGTAGGTTATTGGTCCTACTCTCTCAAGTACTTAAAATGTCCCACAATACCATGGTGACAACTTAGAACTTTTACCAAGCTTAAATTAATTGTTTATGGGTTTTAATAGGAAGTAAAAATTGTATCCAACGTTGAATTTTGCATGTATCCCCTTTAAATATGCATATCTCTTATGTCTATCGTGTGCACTTTTCAAGTTCAGATTTTGTTATTGAACAGTTGTTTCCATTTATTTTACCATATCTAATCCTAGAATGATTCTTTCAATTGGGTTGTCCCAGTTTATCGGGTTTAAACACCTTCTATTGTACAACACTTTAAAATGACACATTTTTAAGGAATAATGATAACAATTATTTTATGCAAACTTGACCAAATGAAGATAATCGTCCCACTTTGTGGGGCACTCCATTGCATACATCTGCGACATATCCTCTACAATGTGGTTAGTCTTTTCTGTTTGACTGCCAATTTGAGGATGATATGTGGTGTTAAAACTAAATTTAGTATCCAAACCATTGAATATGGTTTTCCATAAATTGGAGGTAAACTTTGTATCCCTGTATGAGATGATGTTTTCAGGTAAACCATGCATTCTGAAAATTTATTTCATCAAAATATCTACAATATTTATAGCCTTGTGAGTAGATTTTACCAGAATAATGTGTGGAACTTTCATAATTTTTTCTATTACTAACATTATAGAGTGAGTATACTACCTAGTTATAGGTAGTCGTGTAATGAATTCCATACTAATAACTTCCCATTTCCATTCTAGAATGGGTATGGGAAACAATAATCCACCTCAGTGACAGTTCTTAGCCTTAACTTGTTGGAAATATAGACACCCGACAAATTATTCACCTACCACTCTTTTCATTCCAGGAAAAAAATATTCTTTCTATAAATTTGTTATTGTATTTTCAAAATCGTGATGATCAGAATAAGGCCTCTTATGTAGTTTCAATAATATTAAATCCTTCAATTATGTGTTATTTCAAACATAAAATATTTTTTTGTACATAACCAAACCTTCGTGTCTGCAACTAAAATTTGATTCTTCCTGAACTGACTTATTCTTTTGACAATTTTCTTGAATTTTCCTGTAATTCTCATCTTTTGTTGCTAGAATTTAATGTTTCAGATCAGATTGTACATTGTTGCTCAAAATTGCATTTAATTTCCTGCTAAGTGCATCATTTGTTTTATTTTATTTTCCTTTTATATTTGTTATCTCAAAATCATACTCACTTAGGAAAGATAAGAATATTTCTTGTCTTGTGTTTAGATTCGAATGATCAAAGAAATATTTAAGGCTGATATTGTCATTTTTAACATAAATTTCCTACCCAACATGTAATGTCACCACATATTTAAAGCATGCATGATAGTAGTTAATTCCATGTCATGTATTGCATAATTGTTTTCATCAGGTTTCAATTTCCATGACTCGTAAGCAATTACATAATGATCATGTAACAATACACCTCACAATCCTTATAATGAAGCATCTATGGATATCACAAAGTCTTTATGTGGATCTTCTATCTTTAGAATAGGTGTTGCTGTCAGTAACTATTTTAACTTTTTGAATCTCTTTTGATATTTCTCGTTCTATTTAAATCTAATTCCCTTTTTTTGTAAACAAGTTATTGGATAAGCAAGTTTTGAAAACCCTTCAATAAAACTATGACAATACTCTGTGATACCCATAAATGATTGAACATCTAAGACATCCTTTGGTACCATCAAGTCTACAATGGATTTGACCTTTCTAATGTGAACTAAAATCCCTTCTCCTAAAATCACATGTCTTAAATACTACACTTTATCTTGATAAAATTCACATTTACTAAACTTTGCATATAGTTTATGTTCTCTAAGTATTTCTAGAACCAATCTTAAGTGTTATTCATGCTCTTCTCTGGTATTTGAATAAATAAATATGTTATTAATGAACACAACCACAAACATGTCTAAATATTTTCTTAACAGATTGTTCCTTAAGAACATAAATGTCGCAGGTGCATTAGTTAAACCAAAGGATACCACTACAAAATCATAGTGTCTATAGCTGGTTCGAAAAATAGTATTTTGAATGTCTTTGTCTTTTATCCTAACCTGATGGTATCATGACCACAAATCTATCTTCAAAAATGTTTTAGCCTCACCGACTTGATTAAAAAAGTATTCAGTTTGGGGTAAAGGATACTTTTTTGTAATCGTCATCTTACTTAGCTTCATGTAATCAATGCACAACCTAAAAGTTCCATCCTTATTTTTTAAAAACAAGATTGGTTCTCCCCACAAAGACACACTAGGTCTAATGTATTATTTACCCATCATCTCCTGAAACTGCATTTTAAGTTCAATCAACTTTGGAGTACTCATCATGTAAGGTGCTTTAAATGCCTGTGCATATCTAGGTACTAAATCTATTGTAAAATCTATGTCCCTTCTAGAAGGTAAGGGTGAAATCATGGAGGTGGGTAACACTTTCATGACAATCTGATCTCAAAAATTTCGAAAAACATTTTTTCGGTCGAAAGAAACGTTTTTCGGCCGAAAAGTGGAACGTCAAATCAAACAGTACAGTGAACACACCCTTGATTTGTGTATAAAAATTTAATCGGATGTATTTTTTCCATCCAACAATATGTTTTCAGCTGAAAGATATTCCAGTTGAAACATTCTTTTGTCCAAAAGATTGTTCGGCTGAACAATCTTTCGACCGAAAGAATGTTTCAGCCGAAAGAATGTTTATATATCAACCACACATTAGCATTGTAACGCTTTTCTAAGATCTTTATGTTTGTGATAGTGATTGATTGTGTGTGTTCCTGTGTTTATGATAATGAGTGATTGTGAGTGTTGGCATGAATGTTGGGTTGGCACAGAGGTCATGTTGGCAGGCGTTCCTATGGGCGGTTGGGCTATTGTGTTGGCGGGTTGTCGGGGGGCTGAGCTTCAGGTAAGTTCACTATAAATTTTAGTTTTAAATTTTATTTTTTATTTTAAATTTGTAATTACAAATTTAATTTTTTATTTTAAATTAAAATTTAGTTTATGTGGTGGCCCCTGTGGCCAAGCCGTGGGCACGCCAACGTCTTGGCCACATGGCTTCATCCCCGCAAACAACACACTATCCAGTGGATTGTGACTTGGTCGTAGGGGATCCATCCCTTTGGCCAAGACATGGGAATGTCAACGACTTGTCCACAGGACTGGCCCCCTGCAGCCAAGTCACAGTCCAGTGGATTGTGACTTGGCTACAGAGGGTTAGCCCTATGGCCAAGCCGTGGGCACGCCAACGGCTTGGCCACAGGGTTGACCCCTCAAGGCCAATTCACAGTCCATTAGACTGTTACTTGGTCATGGGGGCCCAACCCTATGGCCACGTCGTTGGCGGGCAGATCAACTACCACTTTCCGGTTCAACCCTCTATTCTTAACCATTATGAACCTCAAACAATAAGATTAAATGGATTTTTATAAGATTTTAATATTAGATTTATTATTCTGTACATAATTTATTAGATTTCATTATTATTTTGTACTTAATTTATTAGATTTCATTTATGTTTTATAAGCTTTTACGTATATTGGTTAGTTTTAATGAAAGTATTGTTCTTTTCTTTGTTCCCAAAAGTACAATGTTACTTAGTATATGCAAATTCATGATATAAATTTTTTATTAGGTAGTTAATTTTTAACATGTACACATTCTCTTATTTAAATTTAAAGGTAATTTTTTTATTTAACAAATTGTATTTTTTTATGACTTTTTGTTGAAAAAAATAATATTATTTATTACACCATAGTCATAGTCATTATAAGTGGAAAATAAAGAGAAGCTATAAAATGTTATATAAGTTTTTCTATATTTTATACAAATCAATTAGAATTATAAATCAATAGATTGTGTCTACATAAACCTTTAGGATGTGTAAGATAATGAGATTTTATGCAAATTCGAACTTTAAAATAAGTTGTTCTACATAAAAAGAAATTCCAAATATAGAATTGAAGCCTTTATAGAATTCACAATTACAAGTGAGATAAAGGATGGGAATGATGAAGGAGATATAAGGATTGAACATCTCAAGAAAGGTGTCCCAAAGAAATCCATTACTTTAGAAAAATTATATAAACAATTAAAGTAATTTAATAACTATGGCTATAAAGTAATTGCGTTTCAAATTAGTAATTTGTTCTTTTTAAAAAATTTAATGTTAATATTCAAATCCCATAAAATATTCCTTATATGTCTTTATATTCAAATTCGAAATAAATACATAGGAATGTACAATTTGGAGAAATGAAGAGAATGCTAATAAAAATGGTTCCATTAATTCCTAATTATCACAAGTGTGAATAATTACCACATCTATGACCTATGTATGCATGGAAGACATATGTACCACATCTATTACTTATGTGAGCATGTAACATAAATCAATAGATCATGTTTACAAAAGTCTCTAGGATAACCAAAGGAATAAAATTTCACACAAATTCAAATCTGAGAGTAAATTTTACTACACAAACAAGAAGCCCAAAAGTACTGTGGCAGTCTTCATAACATGTGCAACTAGAAGAACCATAAAGGATGGGAATGAATGTAAGGACCCTCCTATTTAGGACAACAACTCTAATACAGGTGCAATTTTTTTTGTGTGTGTTTTAAAAGTGTGTGCGCATGTGTAGGAGGGGAAACAGACATACTGGACTCTACATCGCCACCCGATGACTGACAAGACGCCACGACGACGATCACAACTAGAAGACGCAAGGCGTACAACAAGTAACTGGAAGAAAAGAACCCCCCCAAGACCAAGGTGCCCCACAATATCTTCAATAATAACGACATATTGGGTTAGGTATCGTACAAACACAGAAGGTAGAATCCATGGTAGTAGGTTTACTATTTCTGCATAGGAAAGTAGGGCGTTTAATCTTAGTCCTCTGCTCCGGAGAGAGAGGAGGTTAGATAAGCTCCTGGCCGACTACTTAGGCAGAAACTAGTAATCTCCTAAGGGTGTCGCAAGAGTGGAAACCTTGCCTTTAAAGGGCCTGAGACTCTTGATACGGCACTGGATTCTTGACGCAGAGAAACACACAGACATATATACTAAGGCTACTGGAGGTGTCTACATCCCTCCCTACACAAGAAAACAATGCAATGCAATACCACCAAGTACTACAAAATCAGGAACACTCATGACCTCTACGGGGGACGCAAGTCAGGAGGACTTAAATATCGACCGACCACTATTGAGACCCGAAGACATCAACCAAGATCAATTTCTCCATTAATTATCATTAACCGACGAAGACCTTATCACAAGGTAAAAACCAATAATCTCAAACCCCCTCCATTTATTTAGTCATAAGGTTATTTTTCACTAGTCCAAGGACAAGCAGTAATCATGAGTGCATTGCATTTTTCGGTTAATCTCCATAACTGAGCGACGATATCATTACCATAATGGTAAACCCTCGAACATTTACATTCTCCATATTATCTTGCCTTTCCTTCCAATTTATTACCATACATTAGAATAACCTAACAAATATTTTCATTGCAATTTAGATCTTATCATTAACACTTCAATTTAAACGAATAATAACCTTGCAATTTAACCTCCTCAAGAAAATTCAATTAAACAAATATTAACATTTCAAATCTACCATCATCATTAACATGACAAATTAAAACAAATACTATTATTGCAATGTAACCAAGTATCACCATTGCAATTAAGTAAATATTAATATGTGGTTCAAGCTTCATCCTTAGCATTTCAATTTAACAATATTAAAATTAAATAAACATGTTAACATGGCTTCTTAAGAATCATCATTACATTGTATTTTAAACAATAATAACATTAAACTAAACAAAATTAACATGGTAATTTAAGCACCATCATTACATTGCATTCTAAACAATAATAACATTAACTTAAACAAGGTTAACATGGCTTCTTAAGCATCATCATTATATTGCATTTTAAACATTAATAACATTAAACTAAAAAAGGTTAACATGGCTTCTTAAGCATCATCATTATATTGCATTTTAAACATTAATAACATTAAACTAAACAAGGTTAACATGGCTTCTTAAGCATCATCTTTATATTGCATTTTAAACTTTAATAACATTAAACTAAACAAGGTTAACATGGCTTCTTAAGCATCATCATTATATTGCATTTTAAACACTAATAACATTAAACTAAACAAGGTTAACATGGATTCTTAAGAATCATCATTATATTTCAATTTAAACAATATTAACATTAAACTAAACAAGGTTAACCTGGCCATTTTAGAATAACCATTACTCCCCTGATAAACTAATAACGATGATGAGAACAAAGAATAACAACCAGGAGGAAATTCTTATGGAAATTCGTAGGGTAACTAGAATCTCCCTATTGCAGTTATACTATAGCAGATTCCTTTAAATAAAACCTAATTCTTCGTAAATCATAATCTTTCATTAAAAGAGAACGGTAGTGTGTGCTTATTAAATCCTTGTCCTGTAGCAATTCAAGATGGTTAGACGTGTCCATGGGGTATAAGATTTTCTCAGCTCTACATTTTAAAAAGGTACACGTATTGCACTATCATTATTGCACGGTTTCAAATGATACCCAAATATTGGTTTTGGCAACCGACAATACCCTCCCCAATGGCTGATACCAATCAAATATAAAATGGTCTCCTACATTATAACTGTAATAGGTTTCAAAGGTGGTAAGGGTGTAAACCTAAATCTAAATCCATTTTCGTGGGACAAGATCCTCCTTCTGCTCAGTAATTAGAACTTAGAAATCTAGGGTTTCTTAGGAACCTCGGTCAGCGTGCCAGTCAGAGCCGCATAATCTATATTCATAAATTTACTACATCTTTTATCTATAAATATGGACTATCTCTATCAAATTTTTAGACTTGAGTTTTTAAGAAAAAAAGAGATGCTATTTGAAAATTAATAATAATAAGTCATAACGCAAAGAATGGATGTATTAAGATATGCATTGAACAATATGGTTGAAGTATTTTCACATCAAACATTTAGCTGAGATATGGAACTATGGAGCAGGTTCTATTTAAGTTTAAATTTTCTGAGATAAGCAGCTGTCAGGACGCATTTATAGCTATCAGATAAACCTAATCTACAATCTGAAATATCCAAGGTAACTCCAAACTAAAACGCCTCCCCTCAGACCAAACCAAACATGCTATGTACACTTAGCCTGAGCTTGCAAGTCCTGAAAAGTCTACTCTGATAAAGATATAGCTATAGAAACATGTGTGAATAAAGAAGGTGAGTAGTGTAATGTCTAGCGTCTTAGAGAAATTAATGAAAGGAGGTACTAGTAGTGATGTACGGTGAAAGGTCCAGCGGCTAAGGTAACTAATAAGGGCAAGCTACGATCTAGAGGTTACTGGGCGCGTAAGGAACGTCGTCAACCAAGAGACGACCACCGAAAAGGGATGGTGGGGCTCGATTTAAAACCCTGACAGAAGTGAGGACCACTGAGAAATTAACTGCAGAGATAGGGTTGGGGTAAGCGTCTAGAAGCAGAACTGGAAAATTTTATTACAGATCTAGGTATCACTAAAAAATCGCTTTGTATCTCAAGGGATTACTTTGAGAGAATGGGTGCAAAATAACACTGATGATGACAACAGCTGGGAGAGCCATGCCAGTGCCACCACTGGGTGATCGAGGTCAGTAAAGAGGCAGGTGTTGAGCCATTAAAATGAATGCCAAAAATTGATCTGGATGCAGAAATCAGAAGGTACAAGATCTGGTAAGTCGGATAGCATGAAAGCATCCTTGGTGAGACATCTGGTTGAGGGCCATAAGTAGGTTTTGGGAACTAAGCACCATACCAATAGGTGGTACATCAAGAACCCAACTAATGGATCTGACAAAAGGGGTTTCCAGCGAGTCCAGATTCGTATAAAGGCGTGGACAAACTATTACACAGTTGTAGACTAAAAATTTCGCCTTATAGAATGAAAATCAACCTCACGCAACCAGCGCAAAGAAAATAAAATAAAAACATCAACGCAATACAAAAGATAAATGATAACTATTTTACACAGTCCTAGAATAAATTTTACGCTATCGAGAATGAGAATCAAAATATTATGCAGACCTGAGTAATGGAAATAAAATAAAAACATTACCACAGACCAGAAAGTAAACAATAACTAGTTACACAGTCTTTCATTCTACTGAAGGGCGTACCTTTGCCTGTTTGCCTCCTCCGAAGGTTGTCTGCACTCTCCATGCAATCCTTCTCCGTGTCGACCATAGAAGACTCACCAGTACCTCCTAGCCAAATGCTAGGGGTACTCTCCTTCCCCCTCAGCCCCCCGAGCCGCAAAGCGGCCACACACAATCCAGACAGTACCTAGCTTCCTAGCTCGCCTCCAAGGCTGATCTACCACTCAATTCAGCTAGGAAATCCCCAACTACTACAACCAATCGGTCTCGTTTGTCATTTTGGCAGCATAACAATACTCCATAGCAGATCCCCTTCTTTTCCCCCATCTCCTTTATTTTATCCTCTTTTTTTTTTACCTAATCTCATTAAGTTTTCCCCAAAAACCCTAAATCCCCTTTCTTTTAAGTTCTTCCCCCTTTTTATTTATTTATTTATTTCTTTTCATTTCTTTTTTTTTTTGAAAACTCAAAAGGTAAATGAGCCTACGCATCTTTTCATATTATTATTATTATTTTTTTTTAAATTCATAACATATATATATTTTCTTTTAAACTCCCTTTAGTTAACTAATTAATTTCCTCTTTTCAAATTTACAACCCCCTAATTGAATTAATTTATTAAATCTCTTTATTTTACCCTACACCCTTTATGAAGACTCACATTAGCTTAAGTGGTTTTTTTTGTTCAATTTTATTATTAGCGCTTGTATTGTTAATGCTTAGCTAGTAGGAAATGAAATTCTAATGTTATTTGAATTGCAAAGTTGTCGTGAGCTAGAATATAATGGCGTTTTTATTAGGAGATGGTTAAGTTTTGATTATCATATTAGGGTGAAGTAGTAGCACCTTCCTAAAAGACAGATTATCAAGCTTATTATCGGGAATGAGGAAAGGCCTTATGTACACAATTAAATAAGGAAATACTTTATGAATTCAATTAACAGAGGAATTGTTTTATGTATTTAATTAAGGAAGGAAACTCCTCAGATTAGGTGGAGGTTGCAAATCATCATAGGGGTAATGAATATTTAATGTATACTCTTGAATTATGTTTTATTTTTTTTGACATAGGGCTCAAATTCTGAACTGGCGATGCCAGGTTAGGGGAATGGTTTTAAGGATTTATTCATGTGTTGAGGTCTTAGGGCTATTGAGACTGACTCCTTTATCCACATTATTGTGACGTGCCCTTCAGGATGCACCATGTGCTCCAAGGGTGCCACTTGCCTCTTGAGTTTCTT
>JZKD02S1844832.1:733565-761249 GCA_000966675.3 Picea glauca
TTTTTTTTTTTTTTTGACATAGGGCTCAAATTCTGAACTGGTGACGCCAGGTTAGCGGAATGGATTTAAGGATTTATTTAGGTGTTGAGGTGTTAGGGATATTTAGGATGACTCCTTTCTCCACATTATTGCGACGTGCCCTTCAGGGCGCACCACGTGCTCCAAGGGTGCCACTCGCCTCTTGAATTTCTTTTGTGTGGTGTGCCCTTCAGGATGCACCACATGCTCCAAGGGTGCCACTCACCAACTGAGTTTTGTTTGTGCGATGTGCCCTTCAGGATGCACCACATGCTCCAAGGGTGCCACTCACCAACGAGACTGATTGGTAGACATCTATAACCCCTGGAGTCAATACTCTGCCAGGTGAACTTGTGGGAGACTAAGGGTTCTAAGGAATAAGGCCCCTGCCTTATTGCGCGCCCCTTAGAATCATCATGAGCGACTGTCGTAGTCTTCCCTCATGTCATCGTGGATCCTCTCGAACTAGGTAATCATTAACCTACAGTTCGGGCCATGGAGAGAGTGCTAGCAGGAGGTGGCAGGGCTGTTGTCCACCCCTCTCCCTCAACCTCTCTGCAAATCGTGTGTGGCCCCTTTAATCCATATGTGAGTCTGGTCGGAAAGCTATAGTCATCCTGCATCATCAACAATCATGTCAGAAATGTCAACATCAAATCATGAAATCAAATGAAACATCATAGTAAACATATCAACCCAAAAGCACACTCCCTGACTCAGTCCAGAGTCCAAGGAGATTCTACCGATGCCTCTGCATCCTCAAGGTCAAAATCCCTGAACACTCAATAAAACTGAGTCAATAACATCTGTCGACATCAAATAGTAACACATCATGTCATCTGTCAATTGCATCATAATCAAGTATAAATGGTCTAACATCATAAAGTCCAGATCACTTTCGAGCAAGTTTCCTCAAATAATAAGTTTTCTCAGTGCGCTAGAGCGGGATGTTACAATGAAGAATGTATATCCCAAATTTGTAATTTGTTCCTTCGAATTCTAAATATTAATATTCCAATTCTAAACAACATTCCCTCGAAGGCCTTATAGTGGAAATTTAAAAAGGAGTTTATAAGGAAGTACAATAAATTATATGGAAAAAAAAAATCATTAATTGATTATTATTAAATGTTTAAGAATGTACAGTCATTATTACTTGTAAATCCATGCTATATCCATTTACACAAACCTAGATAGTCTCGATCTAGCAAGAAGTTCATGTACATCACTAGTAGATATTGCACTTTACATATCAAAATTGCATATAGATAATGAACTTAGATATCGATCCTATCCTCATTTTCATATTTAAGAGTAAAATTTACATCACTATAAAGTGTTCAAGAAAATACAAAAAAAAAATCAAAACACTAATCATACCCACAACCCTTTTTAACTAGCCAAAATTTATTTTCTCACAAGTTTGTACCTTATAAACTTATACGTTATACCTAGGATTAACCCATTGTAAATTGAATTGGCATGCCTAAATTTGATTTTCATTTACATGATATTAATATGTAAAGATATTATTGAACTCAATATGGACCCCTTAAATTTGGTAAATTCAAATAACTTCAAAATTATTTAAAAAGGAAAGTCAAAACTATCAATGCACATATCTAATATTTAAAAAATAAGCAAAAAGAGTCAATCGAAAGAATGAAAATATATGGGAAGTAGATTCATTTGCATAAATGTGCAACCTAAAAGAACATAAACTAAATTTCAAAATTATACTCAATAACAAGCTTAAGAATCGATTAAATAATTGATATTTGTTAAGAAAAAATTATAGGATGAGGAGTTAATTCTCAAAATTATGCTGAATAACTATATAAAGAATTTATTTAATAATTGATATAGATAAGATAAATTTGTGGGGAAGTGGAGAAGCCCAATAATAGTCATACTACATTGTTGTTACTACCTCTACTCATTTTGAACTCATAGAATTCAAAATGACAACCATTGTAACTTAGCATCCCCAAAATTTAAAATAATCTAAATTTTTTAAAAGATCAAAATTTCAGTTTGTCTAGGTGAAACTAAATTCATTTTTAATGAGGTGAAAAAATATGTTGCGATAGGTGATACACCAAGAGCCACATAGAAGGAATGTCCGTACACATTTAAGTTTTTTTAAATGAAAAGGAAAAGAGATGAAAGTTATCTTGCAAAAAGATAGAATTCATTTCGTTATCAAACATAAACAACCATGAGTAATATGGAATTGAATTGCAAAGAGTGAATATGGCATTGTACTTAACAAAGAATAATCTAGTGTCATATTGTATGATTGTAGTTCAAGAACAAGAATCTATATGGAACAAGTATTTCTTGAGTGCATTGTATTTTTTAACACAATTTCGTAGTGTACAAGAGTCTTAAAAAAATATTATTAAAAATAACTAATCACAAGTGACAAAATCCTTAACAATGAAATGATCAATTAAAACTAGGTTCAAAGTGTTTGCTAGCAAACATTTACACTAATAATCAACACTAAGATTCAAGATATTTTTCATGAATAGAAAATCTATATTGCTTTGTTAATGTTGTTATTTCTATAATGAGTCAACCTATTCATAGATTGATTAGGTTCAAAGTGTTTGCTAGCAAACATTTACACTAAGAATCAACACTAAGGTTCAAGATATTTTACACGACTAGAAAATCTATATTACTTTGTTAATGTTGGTATTTCTAGAATGAGTCAACCTATTCATAGATTGGTTCCATTTTAGGTAATATCTACTGGTCATTAGCCAAGCTATCAAGATTCCTTAGGTTAGTGAGTCGGGCCAAGCTTTGATATATGATGAATAATGTTATTCGGGCCCCATAGAAATCCTCAAAAAATTCATGAGCTCACTATTACTCCCAATTGGATACTTTGGTAGGCATCCCAAACTGTAACATAAGGGAATCCAAATGTTTTCATAAAAATTTCATAAAAATTTCAATATATCTAACTTTTTAATTCAAATTTTTTGTATTTTATAAAAATTTCAAATATTTAGGAATTCAATATATAAATCCATTTTTAAATATGTAATATTAGAGTATCATAAGTTTCTTACAAAGTTTAGCTTACAAAGTATCTTACAATGCCTTGTTTACTATTAAATTATATTAACTCTTTCATAAGTTATGTTGTTTTCAATATTTTTGCACTTGATGCTACAAAACATTGGTTGTAGGTTTTTAATAATGTGAATCTAAATTATAAAATGTATTCAAAATATTTTGATAATATTAAATATCAAGGTTGTATGGTTTTAATAATGCAAGTATATTATAAAGTTTATTCAATATTTAGGATATTGAAAGAGTCCTACACATGAAATGGTGTTCTTGTTAGATGAGATTCTCATATTATAAAAAAAATCCACGGGATACCTCGATCTATAACACCTTGAATACCATTGCACCACTTCTCAACAAGTGAATGCATATGGTATGTTTGTTGCATGTACAAGGAAGAATTCCCTCAATTCCTTAGACACCTTGCATTTACAAATGTCAATTTTCCCAAGGAGACAATTCCTTTGATTGTTGATGATAGGAAAATGACATGGAATGTATTTAATACAACCACACTACTTTGGACATGGATGGCCCTATATTGGATTTGATTCCCAGATATATTCTCCCTTAGTTATGGCCTCAAACAAAAACTTCATTCAAAAACTCAATGATTAACATGATTATGTAATTCACGCCAAGTTTTTCATCTTTCTGTGTTCTTCATTTCATAATAAGAGAAATAAATATTCATTTCCAAGAGTCATTTATATTTGGACTAGATTTACAAAACACATCTTGAAACCATCTAGTGAGACCTAATGATAATGGGTAAGTAAATCTCCCCCTATGCTTCACATGTCCTACATATTGTCATGAGTCTTGGTCACATCTCTGTGTAAGACATGAGTGATCTACTTGTGTAGATTTGGTTTTTTCTTGAAATTCATATGATCAACATTCGCTGATTGAATTTCACTTTTTTCAATCCATTAGACACCTTGCATTTACAAATGTCAATTTTCCCAAGGAGAAAATTCCTTTGATTGTTGATGCAAGGAAAATAACATGGAGTGTATTTCATCTAGCCACACTTCTTTCGGCAGGGATGGCCATATATTGGATTTGATTCCCAGATATATGCTCCCTTAGTTAAGGCCTCAAACAAAAATTCCATTCAAAAACTCAATGATTAACATGACTATGTAATTCATGCCAAGTTTTGCATTTTTATGTGTTCTTAATTTCGTAACAAGAGAAAGAAATATTCATTTCCAAGAGTCATTTATATTTGGACTAGATTGAAAAAACACATCTTGAAACCATCTAGTGAGACCTAATGATAATGGGTAAGTAAATATCCCCCTATGCTTCACATGTCCTACATATTGTCATGAGTCTTGGTCACATCTCTGTGTAAGACATTAGTGACCTACTTCTGTAGATTTGGTTTTTCCTTAAAATTCATCTGATCAACATTCACTGATTGAATTTCAATTTTTTCAGTCTCTAAAATAACCAAATTCAACAGTCACTTTTGATATGGCTTCTCTTCCAAACCATGGAATATTATCATAGTAAATTGTTCAAAAAGGAACCAGTCTCCCACTTTGGTGGTCTTTTCCAAAGTCTTCCACTTTGGTGGTCTTTTCCAATTGTAGATACCCTTTAACTAAAGGAATAATTATAACGAATACTTCATTTTGAATGATAAATTCTAATTTATAGAAATAAAAGAGTCTTAGATGGGAACTAATTATTATACTCATTTATTACTTCACACATATTGACCAAAGTTATTGAATTCTTATCTTATCGATGATATTTATATTCATATAATATAACTTCAAATTGACAACTTATTAATTAATTCATTAATAACCTAGACATTAGTAACTAATGTGCTTATTGAACCATAATATTGGATTTGTGTTGGATATGTAGGCATAGCTAGCACATACATATCCCACACATAGACGATAATAACAAGTGATGCTCCTTATATGCATATTTTTAAAATGTTCACAACTAATCATGCATACAAATAAATGAAGTAAATCAAACTTCAAATAATCCTCATTAAAGAAAGAATAATAATTAAACATTCATACATCTTTAAAATTGAATTATTATAATTTAAACATGGTAGGAACTACGTGAGGAAACAATGAATCATAATGTTATGAGGGCCATGTGACCTAACACTAGTGATATATCCACTCATAGTAGAAATATTTTCTAATGAAAACCCATATCATATGGGAGTTTTTATGTTAGAAATAACATTTTATCCCTACCTTCCAGTTAACAAAAATTCTTCATAAGTATTGATATTTCATTGAATTTCAATTTAATAGTATTTTTAAAGGTATATCAATGTTCTGTAGAGTGATGTCCTTCTCCATTCTCAAATGATTTATCCAAGAATTGGCATCTTTATGCCAACCCCCATTAAGCCATAGGTGGCTTTGACTAGAGTTTTAAGAAATCATAGATAGCATATTTTCTTTCATGTTAGTAGTCTCTTGTGCCTTTACATTAGGTACCTAGTTTTAGTAATTCTCTTAATGGGGAAACAACTAATTATATGAGGATAGGATAGGTTGTATGATATTAATTATAAAATTTTAAATTATAAACACTTTTGAATTTTCTCATCATTTCTCCATGATTATATATAAATGCTACAACCCAAATCTTCAAATCCATATATAATATAACAAGATTGATGAGTGTCTCAAAAGGGGTTTATTTTTTTCCCAGAGCCAAAATTCATACAACTCACAATTGTTTTCAAGGTCAAGATAGGCTTTATATCCTTCATTAATCCTTTTCTCAATGCTATAATTTCAATTAAACTTGTGATTAAGGTAAACTCCAAGACATTTATATGAAGAAACTTCCTCTAATTTGTTATTCATATGATTTACAATTGTTTTCAAGGTCAAAATATGTTTTATATCCTTTAGTAATCCTCTTGTCAATGCTATAATTTCAATTAAACTTGTGATTAAGGTAAACTCCAAGACATTTGTATGAAGAAACTTCCTTTAAGTTGTTATTGGCATGTATCCCAAAGGGTTAGCATATGTAGGTGTCAACTTCCATTATTTTTTTATTATATTTTGCGTCCATACAATAACAGTGCTAGCCATATGGGATAGAAAGGGATAACTATAGGAAGGTGATTAAAGTCAAATAAAAGCAAGAGTGTGGGTTGGCTAATTGGTAGGAGAAATAATTCTTGAAAATTGAACAGTACTTAAAACTACTTTATTTGTTATTCACATATTACTTTGTTGTGTCATATCATTGTTGTTTGTAAAACTTTGGACATGGAGGGATATGATGATAGGTTTAATAATCAACAACAAATAAACTCAAAACTATATCAAGAAATGGAGTTAGGGAGTTTATAGTTAAGAAATCCTTTAGTAGAAATATGGTTCCTTTATGTAACAATTAGGTATAAATCCCTTACTTTATAGTAAAATTAGGTCCCTTTATCTATCCCTTAGTGGAAATCCCTTAGTTTATAATAAAATAAGGTCCCTTTATATATCCCTTAGTGGAAATCCCTTAGTTTGTAGTAAAATTAGGTCGCTTTATGTAACTTTAGGTGACCATAAAATATTTCACAGTTATGTATTTAGTTCAACTATATCCACAACTATCCAACAATTTGTCTTTAAATCTCTCAAGTGATACAAAGATATAATATAGCATTTGCATAGTTAATATGTTATATAATATAACATTATCACAAATATTACATTTTCTCCACCTCATCTTAATTTATAGTAGGAATATGAACAACCCTCAAACCCATCCCATGTAACATGAAAATAAAGGAATTAGTATAAAAACTCAATGACATTTAAACAATGCTAATGGGAAGTTTAAAGAAATGGCATATAATCCATGTTCATGAAAGACCTTCACCTCGTTGTGATTAAAACATGGGTGTGTGAGGTTATGAAGATTAAACTCTTTGTTTTGGGGATTGTAATGCATTACATTATATGTGGCCTTTATGGATCCAACCATAGGGAAATTTTAAGTAATCTTAATGAAATGTTCTAATACATTTTTTTAGTGGATCCAAATATATGAAACATTTAATGAATCAACTTGCTTGTTGTTTTTCTGAATTGATTTCCCTTTGTGAACCCAACTTCTGATTTCAATGACTTATTTGTGTGGTTTTTATTGATTATTATGAAAATATTTTGGTTTTATATTATCTCCATTATGCCTTTAGTCATCAGTCCTTGACTGAGCAGTTGGCCAGGAGATGAATCGATGATTGTCACTTCGGTGTTTAAACACTTATATATTCAAATGCCCTGCTTTTCTGTGCGTGGATGATGATTGAATAATAAGAATTTTCCTTGATGTATATCCCTTAATTATCTCTTAGTTGATTGATTCATGTCTAAATTTTTAGTCTTTGCGTCTTCTTCTTTAATGTGCATTGTGAATGATAAACCTCTGAGTTGAATGACAGTCCCTTGGCAAACCCAAATTCTAATTTCAATGACTTCTATGTGTTGGTTTTATTGATTATTATGAAAATATTGTGGTTTTATCTTCTATAACTTATCCCTTTAGTCATCAATCTGTGCCTAAGTAGTCGGCCAGGAGCCGAATCGATGGTTGTGACTTCGGTGTTTAAAGACCTATAGATTCAAATGCCCTACTTTTCTGTGCATTGATGATGAGTAAATGATAAGAATTTTCCATGTTGTCAATGGACACATTACTTATCTTTGATTTGATTGATTCATGGTTGAATGTATAGTCTTTGCGCCTTCTAATGAGGGAGTACCTCTGCGGCTTGATTGACTAAAACTTTGATTTATCTCTGCATTTTTAATTTCTCGAACTTGGGTACTTATCTGTATTTTTATTTATAAACTATTCATTGTGGATAGATATTGAGGAGAGATGTTGACACAGGATTCTCCAAACATTCCTCGCAAACGCTCTAAATTATCCCAAGAAGGAAGAACAAGAACTTCTTCTTAGACTGAGACTCTGAGTGAGAAACAACAATATCGTCAGAGGAGATTTTCAAACGAGTCTGTGAATAGATCAACTGCAGAACCTGCTCAAGCAAGTGCTATGGATGCAGCCTTATTAGATAGGTTGTGCATTGATACTCCTACACCTAAGAATGTATGGAATACCTCTGGACAAGAGAATATTTCTGGTAATTTTCTTTGATTTTGTTTATTTTTTTGTATTATTTTGTATTTAAATTTATGTGACATTAAATATTGAATTTACTTTCAAATGTGTGTGTAGATAATCAATTTAAAGCAAGGGACGACAATGAAAGATAGAGTGGTTGTCACAAAGATTCAAATGTTGGTGCGGAGGGCAAAGGTGGATTTAGGAGGCCACGTTATAAAGAAACAGAATATTACACGCCTACGTCCACCTATCCTTCAGATGTTGGTGATGAACTTCCCTGGGAAGGGAATATTGAAGCAATGATGCTTGAGCGATGCTCAGGTGTTAAAAAGAGGTTGGAAAATGATTTGGTGGTCTTGGAACTCCCTCAGGAGAGAAAACAAAGCTTGCAAATTGTTTTTCATTCATTGGAAAACTTTATGGATTCATATCAGAAGATGAGGCCAACCACTGATAGCTTTTTCAATCTAATGAGGAGGAGAAAGTTAGAGGTGATGGGTCCTGATAAATGGGAGGCTGTAAAAAATAGATTTTCAAAAGAAGACTCCATTTCCATGTTCAATTTCAAACAGGGCCCAAAGCGGAAGATGTTGAAGGTGCAATATTTTAAGCACACTAACTTTGCAGAACATCTATATAACATATTTTTGACAGCATATGGGAAATTTCCATGGAACTATGAGTTTCCACACTATTTTACAAGACACTTTTTTGCAGAGTTTTTCTTGCACATCACCCTGATTATACTGTAACGACCCCATTATTATGACTACAAGCGAAGCAAGGTGTAAATTTTTTTTTTGGAAAGAAGGAAAGAATGACACGGATAACCATGCCTAAATGAAGAACATACACACACTGATCATGAAAAAAAATATTATGACTCGATGCACTATCAAAAGGAAAACTGGGCGAAACATGAGTAAAACAACAAGGAGAAATGACTACCCGTCTGATGCAACATGACCTCTCCTACAAGCTAGGGGACAACACCCCCATCTCGACACAACAGCCTTGACAGCTAGGTAACTAGAGCCTCAATGGTGCACAACCCAACGCATGAAGGCGTTGCAACCCAAACGTCATCAATGAATTTAAAATATCAAGAAAACCCACTACAATAAGTACAAGCCCTGACTAAGTTATCGATCACCTCTATCCAATAGGGCACACAATGATATGCACGACGATAACCCTGGTGCTACAACATAACCTAACGAGACCAGGGACTTAAGAAAATCTAGTGCTAGGAGACTGAAATAGCTGACACAAGACTACACCCACCCCCAAGCAACGAGTCAGCAAGATGTGAAATGACGTCAACAAGAGAGCACAAGCCATTACATGACTTCTCCAACCACCCAAACTATTAATCAAGTCTAACTTAGTCAAAATTTACCAATCTAAATTAACATATCTTACACTCTAATTTAGCAAGTTTAGATCACAATTTAGTCAATACACGCCAATCTAAGTTAACATTAATGACAAACTAAATTGTTAAATTCTAAATTAATCACTAAATATAATCTAACTTATCATTTAACCTCATAAACAACATTAACAATATCAATGTACAAGTTGCAGTTATCACACTTGTTAACGATATTAATTTACAATCTAGTCTTTAATGTACCATCAAATTTAACGTTAAATGAAAATCGAGTTAAGTAAGTCTAAGTTACAATTGGTTCATCAATGTACCATCTAATTTAACATTAAGTGCGAATCAAATTTAGGAAGCCTAAATAAGTCATTACTAACACTATAAACAATAATTACATTCTAATTTAACAAGTCTGGTCTAATTAATAAGAAAAGTAGATTGACAAGTCTAGTCTAAAGGGATGTTTAGTCAATTTAAAGGTTGTTTATAAAAATGCTAACAAAGGTGTTGTGTGATAAAACCTTCCCTTACATCTTCCATTTGTTAAATTGCTAAAAGAATAGGCAGGCAGGAAGTTGTTAAAGTTACACACCTTGCCATTAAATGTAAACTGTTGGGAATTAAATGCCATCCCTTTACACCTGCCAGCTAAAATAAATTTGATATTAATTGTGCACACAAAATGATATGAACATAGGAGTCACCTCCAAACATACACGCATCAACATCCAGTGCACCATATAATTAAGGGTACGCATTATTCTGGTCGAGCAACATTATGGTATGCTGAGAAATGTGGGCACATCCATATTTTTCATTAATTGAGGACATATTATCATTCTCATGGAAGAAAAAGAGCTAGGGAAAAGGTAATATAAAAAATTAAACATGGGAATCAGGAAGAAAAGCAGCATGAAAATATAAATTCTGTTGTGAATCGAGATATTAGAAATGCTCAACTAGACGAGATTGAGAGTTTGCAAAAAGAACATATTTTGAATGCTAGCTCTTCTATATCCATTGTATCCATAAAGGATCCGAAACATTCTGAGTTGAAAACGGGAGTGAGCCATGAAAAATATGAAAGTGGAAAGCACCTTCATGATCCTTTAGGTACTGAGTCCATCTCTGAAGAAAATCTCATAAAAGGTCAAGTTGACACTGAAGTACAGGAAAGTGCCATGAAAAATGCAATCAGCATTCTGAAGAAATACAAAAACTTTAAAAGGAATAAAACGATTCATATGAATCAAATAGAAGAATAGGATGATAAAGCAATTATTGAAAATAAAAGTCTTGATGTAGTGGAAGGTCATGCTAGTGGGAAAGTAAATGACGAGACGACAGTAGATGAGTCTCCTTCCTTGGAATCAGAAATGGATTCCAAGCAATTGAACTTGATTAACACAGGTGATGATTAATATGCAGCGTATTCCCATGATGGTAAAATCTCTAGGTAATAAGCAAGTGCAGTCTTAATTTCAACGACTTCAGTCTTAACCATGGAAATCACAAAAATTGAAAGTAAGAAGGAGATGGCCTTTTTTTTTCTTTTTTTTAAAGGGTACGCTCGGTGAGATAAACAAAAATACCACTACCAAAGCATTGTAAAAATCGCTACCCACTACACTCCAATACAAAGAATTACGCCCCCCCTCATTACCAACATATAAGCAATAAATTCATCAACCCAATACATAGACCATGCAACAATCAAATCACGGGGCTCCAAATTTTTGGGGATATGGATGTTGAATACAGCTATAACAATTTCATGATTTGAACAAGAGCAAGGTGGAATGTAACTTCTTAACTAAATTCGATTAGACTATCCAGCTATGAATTTAACTATCTAAATATAAAGAAATTGCAGAGTAAAAAAAAAATCATGTAAGTTGAGTTAGCACTAGGTAGGGCAAAATAATTCGTTGTGTTAATTTGCGGTTTTAAAAAGAGATAGAAACTAGAAAAGGGTGTGGATGGAATTAGATGTATAAACTGAATATTCACATCATGAATACAATGCACATACAAACGCTATCTAAGCATGAACTAAAACGAAGAGCAATATTTATTCGGCAATGAACCACATTCAAGATTAAAAATGCAGAGCAATATTTATCCGACAACTTATATAAAAATGTAGATACAAATGTATCTGGCGATATTTAAAAAAACACAGAGTTAAATTAATCCAGCCACTTATATAAAAATTCAGATTTAATTTTTCGTGGTTGAGGGTGTTGAATGCAAGAAATGCCAAACATGGTTTCCAGGTTACCTAGAACGAATAAGACATAGAGGTGAAATAACACACAGAGAATGAGGCAAGGCAAATATCAACACAGAGATGAGAAGGGGAAAACAACTAGGCAAACACATCCTTCACTCCTCATCCACGCACAAAAAAAAAAATGCATTTGAATCTATAGGTTGTTGTGCACTGAAGTGACGGTCGTCGATTTGGCTACTAGTTGACTGCTCAGGTGTGGAATGAAGAGATAGGGATGAGTACGAAAGGAACGACTATTCAAAAAAATCAACAAACCAAAGGGTAGTCTCAACATGCAAGGATTGAATCCAATGGAATCAATCAACAACGAGCTTAAGGCTATGGGGGAGATTTAGTTATCAATTAAAATGCTAAGTCAATCATTTTGTTTACCCAATTAAAATACAGAACTAGAAGCGTAAGTATACTAATAATCTACCATGCAAAAATAAAGGAAGTGTATCATATCCCAAGTCACCTGATCTGAGTTGTTGTCTTGCGTGCTCCATGTAGCTCCTTTTTTCTGACCGATGAGACTTCACCAGTACCTCCGATCCAATGATAGGGGTACTCTTCTTCCCCCTTGGCCTCCCGAGCCACAAAGGGGCCAAAAACACTAAAAAAGAGAGCAACTAGCTCCCAAATCACCTCAGAAGTTTGAGCTACCACTTCTCACCGAGTTGGGTATCCCAACACCCACAAGCTAAGTCAATCAATTCTAAAATTCAGCAGCGTAACATTACAAATAACATAAGAGATCCATCATCCTTCTCCTCCCTCCATTATATAGGTTTTCAAAGTCCTTTACATTCTCAATTTCCCATTTAATTTATTTTTCAACATTTAATTCATAAAATCCTCCTCGTACATGTGTCACCAATACCCTTCATTTCACCATAAATTAATTTCATTAATTAATTAATTACTCCTATTTCCCTCACTCACCTAAAAGAATTCCTAGAATCTCTCCTAGGTGTCACCATATTCCCTTACAAGTTTTAATGACTTCCCCCCTTACTAATTTACTATTTGAGTTTAATTTAGAAAGTTCTTAAATGCTAGATACCTTACAAAGTTAGACTTTCTACTTTTTCCTTGTGTTTCCCCTTTGTTTTTATGTTTCCCGCTTTTTCCTAGTTTCTTAATTCTTTTAAATTTCCCTCTTTCCCTTTTCATTTAAAACTCAAATTGCCAGGTGTAGAAAATTAAATTTTTCCCTTTTTCCTTTTTAATTAATAAATTTTAATTAGCATAAGTGAAAAAACAATTATTTCCCCTTTTCCCCTTTTTAAATTTTATGCCCAAAAAGATTTTTATAAATTAAATAAATTACTTACCCCCTTCTTGTCACATGATTAATGATGATTATCATTATTATTTATTTATTTATAATTATAATTTTATATAAATGGATATATACATACATATATATATATTATCACAAGTATTGCTTAGACCTAGACTTTATTTTCCTGGGCTCAATGAAATTTTATTAGGGACATTACTTTAAATCCTTCTCCTCACATTATTCATTCTAAGGGAATCTAGGTTCATTCATTTATTAATTAGCAACGTGAAGTGACCTTTAGGACACACTAGGTGCTCCAAGGGTGCCACTCGCCCCATTATGTTTCCCTTGCGTGACGTTCCCTTCAAGACACACTACGTGCTCCAAGGGTGCCACTCACATTTTTTCATTTTTCTTGCGCAATGTGCCCTTCAGGACGCACTACGTGCTCCAAGGGTGCCACTCACCTTTTGAATGACTTGATAGACATCAAAACCCCTGGAGTCAATACTCCACTAGGTTATCTTGTGGGAGACTAAGGGCCTCTAAGGAATAAGGCCCCTGCCTTATGGCGTGCCCCTTAGAATCATCATGAGCGACTGTCACAGTCGACCCTTATGGCATCGTGGGTATTCTCGAACTACGTAATCATTAACCTATAGTTAAAGCCATGACGGAAATGATAGTAGGATGTGGCAGGGTTGCTATCAACACCTCTTTGTCAATGTATCTGGTAGTCATGCGTGACCCCTCTACTCCACATGTGAGTCTGGTTGACAATCTATCATCAACCTGCATCATCAACGAATCATGTAAAAATAATATCCATAATCATATCATCTAATCAGATGAAAAAATGTCATATATACAACAATCAAACCCCAATAGTCCAGTCCCTGACTCAATCAGGAGTCCAAGGGGTTTCATCGATGCCTCTACATCCTCGAGGTCCAAAATACTGCACACTCAGGAAAACCGAGTCAATAACACCTGTCTATGTCAATACAACAAAATAAGAATCCATCAATCCATAACGCCTCATAATCATAATCAAATGCCCAAAAGTATAATAATCTTGATCGCTTGCAAGCAAGTGTCCTCAAAGAATAATTGCAATCAGGGTGTGCAAGAGTGGGATGTTACATACACCACCTCTTGGTCTAAAATTCGTCGCAAAGTTTCACAGTATATAAGTGCTGAAATAATGTGTATTACAATATTATATGTCTATCTATCAAAGAAAAATGGAAACTACTGACACATATCATATGCATCCTCCAAGGTCGATGAGTGCAGACTATAGTTGTCCCACTGGACCTTGACCTGATCTATTGTTTGATGCCATAACTGTCGAATGTGATGATCCAGGATGCGGATCATCTTAGCCATGAGCACTCCCTCATCTGATACATGTAAGGAATTCATGTCAATATTATGTATAGGTTCACTAATCTAATGTCTCAAAACAGATATGTGAAAAACATTGTGCATACACCTCAAAGAATCAAGCAAGGCTAGTCAATAGGCCATGAGCCCCTTCCTCTCCATAATATTGAAAGGTCCGTGAATCTAGGAGATATTTTAGCTCCCTTTCCAAACTTGATTGAACTCTTATGTGATTTTAACCACAATAAGACTCGATTGCCAACCTCGTAACTACGATCGACATGGTGTGCATTGACATAACTCTTTTTTCAATCATGCACCTCTTTTATCCTTTGTCTTATCATTTGCATTTGTTCTTCCATTTCTTGGATATCTTATCGTCCCACCAGAACCCTATCCTCAAGTTGATCCTAACTCAAACCTGTATGACACGGTTGCCCATATAGGAACTCAAAAGGCACCATATTAATGGTGTTTTGGTAACTGTTGTTATAAGCGAATTCTACCAGTGGCAAGAATTATTCCCAACTCTTTTGTTGGTCCATCACATACATGCGCAACATGTCCTACAAGGTCTTGTTCATTCGTTCGGTCTGCCCGTCAGTCTCCCAGTGATACGCAGTACCAAAGTTAAGTTGGGTTCCCAAGGCCTCTTGGAAACTATTCCAAAATCATCTAGCAGACATCGATCCTCAATCAGTTATAATCCTCTTAGGCACACCATGTAGCCTGACAATATCACTGATGAAAACCCTAGATATGTCAAGTTCCTGATACATCATATGCATAGGAATAAAATGAGCACTCTTGATCAGAGTGTTGACTACTACGAAAATCAAGTCATGTCTCCTTGCTGTCAGTGGCAATCCAACAATAAAATCCATCGAAATAACCTCCCATTTCAATTCTGGTATAGCATGTGACTGTAGTAATCCTATTGGATGTCTATGTTTGGCCTGTACCTACTGACATTCTAGCAATTTGGCCACATAGTTGACTAGGTCTACCTTCATCCCTTTCCAGAAGAATAAAGGTTTGAGTTCCACCCTCATATTCATGACTCCTGGGTGAGCCATGTATACTGCTCTATAAGCCTCGTTTAGGATCAAGCCCCTCAACTCATTGTTCAGGGGTACATAAATTCAATTTTTAAACCTCAATAATTCATCATCGTCAAACATAAATCCTTCAAATATTGGTACCATCATGGTGTTTTGTCCAATAAAATCCTCGACCTCCTTGTACCAGTCATCGTCACACTCTAAAGTTAAAATATTTTCATGTAGATTCATCTGAAGAGGAAATACTAAAAATATGCATGGTCTCTGACTCAATGCATCAACCACTCAGTTCATTGTTCCTTTTATGTAAGAAATCTCAAAGTCATACTTGCTACAAAATTTTGACCAATGTCATTGTCGTGCGTTCAGGTCGCTTTGCATAAAGATGTGTTATAGTCCACAGTGGTCCGACTTTAGTTCAAATTTTCATCCAACAAGGTAGTGTCTCCAAACCTTCAAGGCATATACAATGGATAACAACTCCAAATCATGCGTCACATAGTTCTCTTCCTGCCTTATCAATTTCCTTGAGATGTAAGAAATCACTTGATTGTATTGCATCAAGACTCCACCTAATCCTTCCTTGGATGTGTCAATGCATACCAAGAATTTTGCATCCATGTCAGGGAATGTTAGTATCGATGTTTGTGTCAACAACTCTTTGAGCCTCCAAAATTGTTTGGCACATTTATCGGTCCAAAAAAACTTCGTGTTCTTCTTCTGCAACTCTATGATCGGATTTTCTATATTTGAAAATACCTCGACAAACCGTCAATAGTATCCTACTAAACCCATGAAGCTACAGACTTCCAGGACATTCATCAACGCAGGCAATTCCATAATAGCCTCGACCTTTGCTAGATCCACAATGATACCTTCTTTGGAGATGACGTGGCCTAAGTATTGAATCTATAATTGATAAAATGAGAATTTTGACAACTTCCCATACAATTTATGCTCTCACAGACACTGTAGTACCAAGCACAATTGCTCATCATGATCCTCTGTCATCCAAGAGTGAATGAAAATATCGTTAATGAATACTTGGAAATACTTGTCCAAGTACTCATGGAACACCCCGTTCATCAAATTCATAAATACCCCTGGGGAATTTGTCAGTACAAATGGTAAAATAGTAAAATTGTACTGCCGAAACCTCATCTTAAAGGAAATCTTAGGGATGTCATCCTCCTTGATCCATAACTGGTGATACCCTGATCGCAAATTGATCTTTGAGAACACCATCACACCCTTCATCTAATCGAACAGATCATCAAATATCGACAACGGATATTCATTCTTGATTGTTGCCTTTCTCAATTGATGGTAGTCAATTCAAAGCCTCCATGACCCATCCTTATTTCATATGAAAATAACAGGTGCACCCCACGGTGACACACTTGCACGTATCAATCCCAGGTCTAGCAAATCATTCAGTTGCATTCTAAACTTCTGTAACTCCGGGGTTTCCATCCGATAAGGCATTCTAGCTATCGGTTCAACCCCCGGGTTTAGGTATATAGTAAACTCCAATTCCCTCTCCGGAGGCATCCTAGGTAACTCCTTCGAAAATATGTCCTCAAACTCTCTCACCACAGGAAGGCGTTCTAGACCTTCCACTATTCCCTTCTCATTTAATGCAAGGATCACATAAAGCTTGCATCCCTTGTGCATTCTCTTACGTAACTGCAAGGAAGAGATAAACCTCAGGGAAACTCCCTGGTTTTGACCTACAATCACGCATCTATGTCCATCATCATTGACCAAGATCAACTGTTTTGTCTTACAGTTGAGTATTGCCTCATGTGATTCCAACCAATCCATACTGATCACGACGTCATAAGATACTAAGATCGTGACGTACAGGTTGACCCTGGTGAAAAACTCTCCCAGGTTAAGGGTACAACCCATAACCTTTCCTGAAACCTTCTGTTTGGCTCCTGAAGCCATCTCTTCAAAGATAAACTCATCATGTTCGATTGCCTTTACCTCAATCCCTTTTAGCGCTGCACCAAAAATGAAAATCTTGGTAGCACCGAGATGTATCAAAACACTAAGGGTCTAGTCAGCGAAGGTACCTGATGTATCAAGCACAATCAACTAGTGTTCTGCCTGATGGTTATTCACTATTGCTTGAATCCGATGGGCCTTACCGAAATCTCCCATGATAGTGGGTCCAGCTAATCTAGATTCTCTAGTCTTCTCTACTGGGAAGTTGCATTGGTAGTGTGACTGCCCACATGTCCAACACCCCTTCTTTGGTCCAGTGCTCCTGGTACCTGAAGTAGAACATGATGGCCCACCAGCCTGGAATCCTAGTCTATTCTACTGAACATGTTGCGGTCGATGTTGTTGTTGATGTTGTGATCCCCGATAAGGTTTCCACTGTTGAGGTGTCGGTCGCCGAGGTGTATTGAAAGTAGATCCTCTATAGAAGCCATGATATCTAGGTGTCTGTTTGGTTGGTGTTTGATGCTACTGTGCACTAGATGACACCTTCCCTGATGGTCTCGCTTGATTCCTACTCTAACCCCTGCTGATAAGATCCTCCTCTGTTATGAGCCCCTTCTAGATGACATCATGCAAGGTATGAGGCATCATAATCCTAACATTTGCACGTATGCTTCCATTAAGGTTGAACAAAAACCTATTGACCTTAAGTTTCTGAGTATTAAGATGCAAAGCATACCGAAGTAGCTCCATAAAATGGATCTCGTACTCGAGCACCGTATGGTTGCCCTGTCAGAAGTTATTGAACTCGTTGAGATGACGCTCATTGAATTCCAATGAAAGGTACCTCTCTTTGAATTGTTCCTCAAACAATTCACATGACATGTCTTCGATGGTCATATTCAATTGTGGTAGGAGTGTCTTCCACCATAGAAGAGCGCTCCCCTTCAGTTTAAATACCTCCATGCGGACCTTCATGTTGGAGGTATAGTCGTGAAGTGCAAAGCACATCGCCATATTCTCCAACCATGCCTTGGAAACTGTGCCATCTGGGGCACCAAAGAAATTGAGAAATTTGACCTTCTTGAGTTCGCGGTGAATTCTATCAATACCAACCGGAGCACGTGGTGGACCCTCAAGGGGTGTCGGTGCCCTAGCCTCATCTCTCTCGAAACGGTTGATCAGTGCCTTAGGCATGCATTAAAAAGATCTCATCATCCCAACCACATCACCCATCACTGTCTACTCCTGCCCGACAACATGTTCGTCTTCCCGTGGGTTAGACCTCTCAGGCGTGGATGTTGTTAGAGGCGTCGTCCCTCCTCCTATAGAACCCCATCATCTACCTCTGTGGATTCCTCTAACCATGATTACCTGCATGAATACAATTGAACTTAATTAGAAACATTATAATCAAATATCATATCAACAAAATCCATAGTGATCCCAAGTCATAGGTTGAACCCCCTCTGATACCATATGTAACGACCTCATCATTACGACTACAAGCAAATCAAGGTGAATTTTTTTTTTTCAAAGAACGTAACAATGAAAAAAATAACCATGCCTAGATGAAGAACATATCTACACCGATCAGGCAATAGACTACTATGAGTCCACACATTGTCACAAGGGAAACTGGGTGAAACATGAGTAAAACAACAAGGAGAAATGACTACCTGTCTGACACAACATGGCCTCACCTACAAGCTAGGGGAAAACACTCCCATCTTGACACAACGACTTGGATGAACAGGTAACTAGAACCTCAATGGTGCGCAAGCCAACGCATGAAGGCGTTCCAACCCAAACGCCATCAACGAACTTACAAGATCAACAAAACCCACTATGGGAAGTAAAGGACCTAGCCAAGTTATCAATCATCTCTATCCAATACGGTGTGCAATGATTCCCTTGTCAAGAATCATGTCATCTCTAGGTGATAGGCGCAATGATAACCATGACACTACAACATAACTTAACGAGACTAGGGACTCGAGAAAATCCAGCACTAGGAGACTGAAATAGCTGACACAAGACTACACCCACCCCCAAGCAATGGGTCAGCAAGATGTGAAATGATGTCAATAAGAGAGCGCAAGCTATTACATGACTTTGCCAACCACCCAAACCATTAATCAAGTCTAACTTAGTCAAAATTTACCAATATAATTTAACATAACTTACACTCTAATTTAGCAAGTTTAAATCACAATTTAGTCAATACACGCCAATCTAATTTAACATTAATGAAAAACTAAATTGGTAAATTCTAAATTAATCACTAAATACAATCTAACTTAGCATTTAACATCATAAACATAGTTAACAATATCAATGTACAAGTTGCAGTTATCACACTTGTTTACGATATTAATTTACAATCTAGTCTTTAATGTACCATCAAATTTAACATTAAATGCAAATCGAGTTAAGTGAGTCTATGATAAAATTGGGTCATCAATGTAACTTCTAATTTAACATTAAATGTGAATCAAATTTAGCAAGCCTAAATAAGTCATTACTAACACTATAAACAATAATTACATTATAATTTAAGAAGTCTGGTCTAATTAATATGAAAACTAGATTGACAAGTCAAGTCTAAAGGGTTGTCTAGTCAATTTAAAGGTTGTTTATAAAAATGATAACAAAGGTGTTGTGTGATAGCACCTTCCCTTACATCTTCCAATTGTTAAATTGCTCAAAGAATGGGAAGGTGATCAGTTGTTAAAGGTACACGCCTTTCCATTAAATGTAAACTGCTAGGAATTAAATGCCATCCCTTTACACCTGCCAGCTAAAAGAAATTTGATATTAATTGTGCATGCAATCGGCTATAATTTCATATATGTCAATGAAGTAAAGTGCACCACAAAAAAAAATGCAGGAGTCACCTCCAAACAGACACACATCAAAATCCAACGCACCATATAATTAAGGATACGCATTATTCTGGTCGAACAACATTATGGTATGCTGTGAAATGTGGGCACATCCATATTTTGCATTAATTAAGGACATATGCTCACTCTCATTGAAATAAAAGAGCTAGGAAAAAGGAAATATCAAAAAGTAAACATTGAAATCAGGAAGAAAAGAAGCATGAAAATATAAATTATGTTGTTAATTGAGATATTGGAAATGCTCAACTAGAAGAGATTGAGAGTTTGCAAAAAGAACATATTTTGAACACTGGCTCTTCTATATCCATTGTATCCACAAAGGATCCTAAACATTTTGAGTTGAAAATAGGAGTGAGCCATGAAAAAGGTGAAAGAGGAAAGCACCTACCTGATGCTTTAGGTACTGAGTCCATCTGTGATGAAAATCTCATAAAAGGTGAAGTTGACACTGAAGTACAGGAAATTACCATGAAAAATGCAATCAACATTCTGAAGAAACAGGAAAATAGTAAAAAGAATAAAACGGTTCATATGAATCATAGAGAAGAAACAGATGATAAAGCAATTATTGAAAAGACAAGTCTTGATGCAGTGGAAGGTCATGCTAGTGGGAAAGTAAATGACGAGACAACAATAGATGACTTTCCTTCCTTGGAATTAGGAATGGATGCCAAGCAATTGAACTTGATTAACGTAGGTGATGATTAATATGAAACATATTCCCATGAGGGTAATATCTCCAGGTAATAAGCAACTACATTCTTAACAACAACAACTTCAGTGTTAACCATGGCAATCACAGTCCTTTAAAGTAAGAAGGAGATGGCCTTTTTTTATAAAGGGTACGCTCGGTCATATAAAAGGAAATAATACTACCAAAGAATTGTAAAAATCACTACCCACTAGACTCCAATACACATAATTACACCCCCCCTCATTACCGCCATACAAGCAATAAATTCATCAACCCAATACATAGACCATGCAACAATCAAATCACGGGGCTCCAAATTTTCGGGGATATGGTTGTTGAATACAACTATAACAATTTTGTGATGTGAAAAATAGCAAGGCATAACGGAATTGCTTAACTAAATTCGATTGAACTTTCCAACTGAGAATTTAACTGTCTAAATATAAATAAATTGTAGAGTAAAAAAATAGTCATGTAAGTTGAGTTCGCACTAGGTTGGGCATAATAATTCGTTGTGTTAATTCATGGTTTTAAAAAGAGATAGAAAATGGAACAGAAGGGCGTGGATGGAATTAGCTGTATAAATTGAATACTCACATCATCAATACAGTGCACATACAAACGCTATCTAAGAGTCAACTAAAACGCAGAGCAATATTTATCCGGCAATGAACTGCATTCAAGATTTAAAACGCAGAGAAATATTTATCCGAAAACTTATTTAAAAACGCAGATTTAAATGTATCCAATGATATTTAAAAAAAACACAGAGTTAAATTGATCTAGCCACTTATATAAAAACGTAGATTTAATTTTTCGTGTCTGAGGGTGTTGAATGTAGGAAATGCCAAACACGGTTTCTAGGTTACCGAGAATGAATAACATGCAGAGAACGAGGCAAGGTGGAGATCAACGTAGACATGAGAAGGACAAAAAAACTGGGCAAAGACATCCTTCACTCCTTATCCACGGACAGAAAAGTAGGGCATTTGAATGTATAGGTCATTCTACACCGAAGTGATGACCGTCAATTTGTCTCCTGGATGACCTCTCAAGCGTGGACTGAAGATCTAGGGATGAGGACAAAAGGTGCAAATCTTCACAACAATCAAGAAAGCAAAGGGTAGTCTCAACATGCAGGGATTGAAGCCAAGGGAATTCATCAACAATGAGATTAAGGCTACGGGGGAGATTTTGTTATCAATTAAAATGCTAAGTCAATCATTTTATTTACCCAATTAAAATATAGAACTAAAAGCGTAAGTATACTAATAATCTACCATGCAGAAATAAAGAAAGCGTAGCATAGCCCAAGTTGCCCGCTCTAATTTACTGTCCCGCACGCTGCTTGCAGCTCCTCCTTTCCGACCGATGCGACTCCACCGGTACCTCCCAGCCAATGCTAGGGGTACTCTTCTTCCCCCATATCCCCCCTGAGCCACAAAGGGGCCACACACACTAAAACAAAGAGCATCTAGCTCCCAGCTTGCCTTACAAGGCTGAGATACCACTCCTCACCGAGATGGGTATCCCAACTCCCACAAGCTAAGTCAGTCAAGTCTAAAGTTCTGTAGTGTAATGTTATGAATAGCAGAAGAGATCCATCATCCTTCTCCTCCCTCCATTATATAGAGTTTTGAAGTCCTTTAATTTCTCAATTTCCCATTTAATTTATTTTTCAACAATTTAATTCATAAAATACTCCCCATACATGTGTCTCCCATCCCCTTCATTGCACCATAAATTAATTTCATTAATTAATTAATTACTCCTATCTCCCTCACCCACCTAAAAACACTCCTAGAATTGCTCCTAGGTGTCCCCATATTCACTTACAAGTTTTAATGACTTTTCCCCTTACTAATTTACTAGTTGAGTTTAATTTAGAAAGTTCTTAAATTCTAGATACCTTACTAAGTTAGACTTTCTATTTTTCCTTGTGTTTCCCCTTTCTTTTTATGTTTCCCTTTTTTTTCTAGTTTCCTAATTGTTTTAAATTTACCTCTTTCCCTTTTCATTTAAAAATCAAATTGGCAGGTATATAAAATTAACTTTTTCACTCTCCCATTTTTAATTAATAAATTTTAATTAGCATACGTGACAAAAAAATTATTTCCCATTTTTCCCTTTTTAAATTTTGTCCCCCAAAATATTTTTATAAATTGAATGAATTACTTACCCCCTTATCATCACATGATTAATGATGATTATCATTATTACTTATTTATAATCATATTTTTATATAAATGGATATATACATATATATAATTTTTATCACAAGGATCGCTTAGACCTAGACTTTATTTTCCTAGGCTGGGCGACATTTTATTAGGGAAATTTCTTTAAATCCTTCTCATCACATTATTCATTCTGATGCTATCTAGTTTCATTAATTTATTAATTAGCAATGTGACATTCCCTTCAGAATGTTGCTCCAAGGGTGCCACTCACCCCATTATGTTTCCCTTGTGCAACGTGCCCTTCAGGACGCAATACATGCTCCAAGGGTGCCACTCACCTCTTGACTGACTTGGTAGACATCAAAACCCCTGGAGTCAATACTCCATGAGGTGATCCTGTGGGAGACTAAGGGTGTCTAAGTAATTATGCCCCTACCTTATTGCATGCCCCTTAGAATCATCGTGAGAGATTGTCGTAATCAGCCCTCATGGCATCTTGGGTCTTCTCAAACTAAGTAATTGTTAACCTACAGTTAGAGCCACTACAGGAGTACTAGTAGGATATGGAAGGAATATTGTCCACAGCTCTCTCTCAATGTCTCTAGAAGTGGTACGTGACCCCTCTACTCCACATGTGAGTCTGGCCGGTAAGCTATCGTCATCCTACATCATCAATGAATCATGTCAGAATAATATCCATAATCATATCATCTAATCAGATGAAAAAATATCATATATACAACAATCAAATCCCAATATTTTACTCCCTGACTCGATCCGGAGTCTAAGGGGTTTCATCAATGCCTCTGCATCCTCAAGGTCCAAAATCCTGCACACTCAGGAAAATCGAGTCAATAACACCTGTCTATGTCAATACAGCAAAATAAGAAGCCATCAATCCTTAACACCTCATAATCATAATCAAATGCCCAAAAGTATAATAATCTAGATCACTTGTAAGCAAGTGTCCTCAAAGAATAAGTTCACTCAGGGTTCATAAGAGCGGGATGTTACATATACTAGTCTATCGTCCAAATATTATGGGACTGGTAAATGACGTACATATGATTGCAAAGGGGCATATCAAAGTGCCTCATTTCTGTGGCTTCCACAACCTTTATTACCCAACCCAACAGGGGCATCTGCTTCACTTTCATATTTGCAAGCTACATCATAGGTTGGCAAAGAGGCCAGGAGTACAATCGATAAAAATTCAAAAACTAGTTTTTATGTTGTTGATGTTGGCATGAACCGTCAACGAGCGAAAGCCAATTTCGTGCCACATTGGTGGAAGGTATTGTAAAAATTTTGCCAATTGGTGGAAGGTATTGTAGACATTTTGCCAATTGGTCTTTTTCTAGATGTTTACCGTAATCAAATAATATTTAAAGTCAAGGTCTGTTAACTAGATGGGTATTTAGAATATAAAGGTGAGGATAGGGTTTTATTGTTAATAATGTCATAAGTTGTTAGCAAGGTGTAAAGGTATGGTTTAGATAATGTTGTCACTGTAACACGTAAGGAATGTCCTTGAAATATGGCTCATAATTTTGTAATTATAATAGGTTGTTGAATATGTAATTGTATTGTTCTTGCCTATAAATAAATTGAAATGTTAGAGTGGATATCAGTTGGAATGAATGATCATTTTTTTTATTGCAAGGTTATGGTAATTAAAAATGTAATGACATGGTCATCTTACTGCAATGATAGTGTAAAGTATGGTTATCGATAAGCATATATGGTGAAATGTCCTAGATTGAAGTACAATAAAATACTCGGAGTTAGCAATTGAGGGTTGTTGTTCCTTTAAATAATGTTGAACTTGGGTTTTGGTTGTCGGAGTCCTCTTATCACGCACCATTCATAAGGGGCATATTTGTTCTTCTTATTTACGTTGTACTTGATTGTATTCAGTTAGTTGCTTGGTGTGTTGTGTCGGGTGGGATGTAGACACCTCCATGTTCCTCAGAACAGTCGCCAGCCCTGAGACCTTAAATGGTTAAAATCGATGGGAACCTGGGCTTGAGCATTGCTTATGTGTCTTGGAGGTCCTAACCATTGCAGGGTAGGACGGGCGGGAGGTCAATCGTATTTAGCAGTCAGTTTTACTTTGTCGTGTGATCATCATTTATGCATGTGGTTATGTGTCGTGCGTCCTGGTCATCTTCTTATGTTCATCTTGGTTGCATCGTATTCGTTGTCGGGTGGCGACGCAGAGTCAAATGGGTTGTTGTTGTTTCCTTATACACACTCACACACACACTTTTAAAAACAGAAAAAAATAAATAAATAAATAAATAAATTTTTGCACCTATTATTGGAGTGGTTGTCGTAACAAGGAGGTTGTTACATATGGTATCAGAGAGGGTTTGACTTGCGACTTGGGATTCACTATAGGTTCCATTGACATGATTATGTTGATTATTCTATCGCTGATTGAGTTGATTGTTGTGTGCAGGTAATCATGGTTAGAGGACGCCACAGAGGTAGATGACGGGGTGCTAGGGGAGGAGGTGTGACACCTCCACCAGCATCCACGCCTGAGGGGTCTAACCCCCAGGGAGGCGAGAAGGTCCTTGGACAAGAGCAGATCACAGTTGTCGATGTTGTGGGGATGATGAGATCTTTCCAGCGCATGTCCGAGGCACTGATCAATAGATTGGACAGAGATGAGGCCAAGGCGTCGGCACCTGCTGAGGTTCCACCGTGCGCACCGGTCGTTACTGGTAGCATTCACCGTGAACTTGAGAAGGTGAAATTTCCCGAGTTCTTTGGTGCCCCGGATGGCACAGTCACTGAGGCATGGTTGGAGAATATGGCGATGTGCTTCGCACTTCGTGATTATAACTCCAACATGAAGGTCCACATGGCAGTCTTTCAACTAAAGGGGAGCGCTCTTCTATGGTGGAAGATGCTCCTACCGCAACTGAACATGGCCATCGAAGACGTGTCATGGGAACTGTTCGAGGAACGGTTCTGAGAGAGGTATCTTTCAGAGGAATTCATTAAGCGTCAGCTCAATGAGTTCAATGCATTATGACAGGGAGGTCGTATAGTGACTGAGTACGGGGCACGTTTTATGGAGCTACTCTGGTATGCTCCGCATCTTAACACTGAGAAACTCAAGGTCAACTGGTTCGTGTTTGGCCTTAACGACAACCTGCGTGAAAAGGTTAGGATTCTGATGCCTCAAACCTTCCACGACGCTGTCCAAAAGGCCCTCATAGCAGAGGACGAGCTTATCAGTGGGGGTCAGACCAGGACACCAGTGAGACCTGCAGGGTAGGGTTCATCTGGTGCGTCACAGCAACAGACACCAGCGAGACACACGCCGGGGTATCGTGGCTTCCAGAAGGGATCCACTTTTTCTACACCACGATGACCGCCACCTCAGCAGTGGACACCTTACCGAGGACCACAATAGCAGTAGCAGCATCACCTGCAGCAGCAACAGTTTAGGCCTGTTCAGCAGAACAAACCAGGGTTTCAGGCCGGTGGGCAGTCATCTTCTACTTCGGGTACCAGGACTACTGGTACGAAGAAGGGGTGTTAGACGTGTGGGGAGCCACACTACCAGCGTGACTGTCCTATGGAGAGGACGAGGGCGTCCGGATCACCCGGACCTACTACAGTGGGAGATATGGGCAAGGCCCATCAGATTCATGCAGCGGTGAATAACCGCCAGGCAGAGCACCAGTCGACTGTGCTCGAGACGACAAGTAATGTCGCTGACCAGACCCTTAGTATTTTGATAGACCCAGGAGCTACTAAGAGCTTCATTTCTGGTGCAACGCTAAAAAGGATTAAGGTCAAGGCAGTCGAACAGGACGAGTTTAGCTTCGTAGAGATGGCTTCGAGATCCAAACAGAAAGTTGGAGGAAGGGTTACGGGTTGTGCCCTTAACCTGAGAGAGTTTGTCACGAGGTTCAACTTGTACGTCATGATATTAGGGTCTTATGATGTCATAATCAACATGGATTGGTTGGAATCGCATAAGGCGATACTCAACTGTAAGACGAAACGTTTGAGCTTAGTCAATGATGAAGGACAGAAACGTGTCATAGTAGGACGGAACCAGGGAGTATCCCTGAGGTTTGTCTCTTCCTTACAGTTACGGAAGAGTATACGCAAGGGGTGCAAACTTTATGCGATCCTTGCACTAAACGAAAGGGGAGTAGCAGAAGGTCTAGTACACCTTTGGAATGATCCCAAGCCATTATGCAAGGATCATCACTATTTTGGTGTCTTTTTAAAACTTTTTCTGAGTGAGGTATTTCGTCAAACACTTTGTTGATCTACCCTTTAGATGTGTTTAT